>PVKP010002408.1:0-124323 GCA_004027715.1 Plecturocebus donacophilus
GCTTTTGCTGCCTTCTATGTCAACAAGGGATGCAAATTCTTTTTGAAATTCAATTAGATAATTTGGGCAGAGAGCCCACGTTGTGCTTCCTCCCCTGGACACATCTGGGACGTTCTCTTTAGAATAGCACTTAAGTCTTTCTTATTTTCCTTCTTACTCACTTTGTCCTCCTTTCACCTCTCGCTTCTCATCTACAGGGGAGATGTTCAGAGAACTGAACTTAAGGGAGATGTTTTGGAGAGATGATGTCACATGCATGGAAGGCAGCCTGCGAGCCGGAGCGGGACTTACCCGAGGCTTCCTTGTTTTGTGTGTTTATATTAGCTATTGTTGTGGTGTGTGTAGGAGGGGCTGTTGGGGTCTAACCTTACAGCAGTCAGTGGGCACCGGGCTCTCCGGAACCACAGCCGCTGTCCTGGAATGACTCCACGGCGGTTTCCCAAGGGAAGGCTGCTTTGAACGCTGTGCGCCAGGAACCTGGCCAGCAGCTCCCGTCTCTGGCATTTTCCGTCTTGGTTCCTACTTTCTTTTCAAAGTCTTGTCCTTCACCTTATTGAGAATTAGCAACGGGATGGGATGCTCACCTGCATTTATTCACTCATTTATTTTATTCTTTATGGAAGTAATAAATGGTCTGGGAAAAACCCAGGACCAGTGCAAATAACTGGGAGAAAATAAAGTTGGAATTGCTGTTTTAATTTGTAGACATGTTCTCCCAGCACTTTTTCCCTACAATTTCTTAAATTTAATTTTATCCGGTCTAAGGGATATTTACAGATCATTTAAAAACCAGAGAGTGTTGGCTTTTGATGACAACTAGCAATCTAAGGCCCCAGACTTCCCTCCGGGTTCCCACTCCCTAGAGGCAATGGCGATGATTCCCTTCAGCTGTGTACTGCTGTTTACCTCCCTCAGTCTAAACACTATGCTTACATTACCATTTCTCGATCTACTACTTTTAGGTTTTTGCTTTTTGACTTCTTGGTAAGGTGGATGAGATTTTATATCTCTTACTCCTGTCCTAATAGCTCAGCCACATATATTCCCCCCAATATATTCTATTCATTTGGCTAAACCTTCATTTAATATAATTGGAACAGAGCCATTCTTTTCTACTATTATATTTCTTGTCTAGTACTACTTTTTTTTGTAATCAATAAATGTTGTTTACTTAGTTTCTATGTATCTATCTCTAATTCACCTCCCACCTCTCCAGTGGAACTGTATTTCCTCAGTACCTTTTGTTTTGTTTTGTTTTTTTGAGATGGAGTCTCACTCTGTCACCCAGGCTGGAGTGCAGTGGCACAATCTTGGCTCTTGCAACCTCCGCCTCCCAGGTTTGAGCGGTTCTCCTGCCTCAGCCTCCTGAGTAGCTGGGATTGCAGGCACCCGCCACCACACCCGGATAATTCTTGTATTTTTTGTAGTGATGGGTTTCACCATGTTGGCCAAGCTGGTCTCAAATTCCTGACCTCAGGAGATCTGCTCCCTCAGCCTCTGGAAGTGCTGGGATTACAGGCGTGAGTCACCACGCCTAGCCTCCTCAGTATTGTGATGAGTGCCTTCAAACACAGAAGCCAGCTCTGTCTTTCATTTGTTCCTTGGAAACATCCTCCCTGGAGCACCCTATCCTCCTTCTCCAGCCGGGAGCTCCTGCTCTCTCAGGCCCAGCTGCGCTCTAGGCCTTCTCTCCACCAACTTTGGAAGCGTTCCCATCTCTTATTTCTTGTGCTAGATTTCATTCCCACACATCATGGTTTTCTAAGAGCTTTTCTTTGCTCTTTTTACCTCTAACAGCTTATTGAGGTATAATTAATGGACAGCAAATGTCACATGTTAAAATGTAAAATCTGATGAATTTTGACACATGCATACATTTGAGTAACCATCACCATCATCAGGATAATGAGCATGTTCGTCACCCCCAAAGCTTCCTTGCGTCTCTTTTTTTCTGTTTGTTTTTTGAGATGGAATCTCACTCTGTCGCCCAGGCTGGAGGGCAGTGGCACCATCTCGGCTCACTGCAACCTCCGCTTCTTGGGTTCAAGCAATTCTCCAGCCTCAGCTCCCCCAGTAGCTGGGATTACAGGTACCCGCCACCATGCCAGTTAATTTTTGTAATTTTGGTAGAGATGGGGTTTCACCATGTTGGCCAGGCTGGTCTTGAACTCCTAACCTCTAGTGATCTGCCTGTCTTGGCCTCCCAAAGTTCTGGGATTACAGGGGTGAGCCACTGTGCTCGGCCGCTTGTGTCTCTTTGCCATTGCTCTCTTCTGCTTCTCTCCCCGTTCCCACGCTTTCTGTCAATATAGAGTAGTTGGCATTTTCTAGAATTTTATTTTTATTGATTTGTTTATTTTCTTTTGAGACAGAGTTTCACTCTGGTTGCCCACACTGAAGTGCAATGGTGCAATCTCGGCTCACTGCAACCACTGCCTCCTGCATTCAAGCAATTCTCCTGTCTCAGCCTCCCTCGTAGCTGGGACTACAGGTGCACACTACCCCACCTGGCTAATTTCTGTATTTTTAGTAGAGACAAGGTTTCACCATGTTGGCCAGGCTGGTCTTGGACCCCTGGCCTCAGACGATCCACCCCTCTCAGCCTCCCAAAATGCTGGGATTACAGGCGTGAGCCACCACTCCTGGCTTTATTGTTGTTTTTTTAAGAAACTACCAAATTATCTTCTACATTAGTCTGTTTTCACGCTCCTCATAAAGACTTACCTGGGATCGGGAAATTTACAAAAGAAAGAGGCTTCCTCACAATCATGGTGGAAGGCAAGGAGGAGCAGGTCACATCTTACCAGGATGGCAGCAGGCAAAAAAGAGAGCTTGTGCAGAAACTCCTGTTTTTAAAAATCATCGGATCTCATGAGACCCATTCACTAGCACAAGAGCAGCACAGGAAAGACCCATCTCCATGATTCAGTCATCTCCCAGCAGGTCCTTCCCACAACATGTGGGAATTATGGGAGCTACAAGATAAGATTTGGGTGGGGAGAGAGCCAAGCCAGATCACCTTCCAAATGTTTATACCTTATTAGCTTTTCACCAGCAGTGAATGAGAGGTCCAGTTGTTCCACGTGCATATCAATACTTGGTATGATCAGTCTTTTAAATTTCAGGCATTCTATTCAGCAGTATCTATTGAGGTTTCAGTTCCCATTTTGTAACGCTGAGCTTATTTTCACATGCGTATTTGCCATCCAAATATCTTTGTTGTTCACATCTTTCTCTCATTTTATTGTGAAGTTGTTCGTTTTCTTATTATTGAGTTTTGAGAATTCTGTGTATATTGTGAATACAAATGCTTTATCACATAGGTGCTTTGCAAATACTTCCCCCTAGCCAGTGGCTTGTATTTTGTAACAGTGATTTTGAAGAGCAGAATGGAAATTTTTTCTTTTTTTTTCTTTTCTTTTATTTGAGACAAGATCTTGTCCTGTTACCCAGGCTGGAATACAGTGGCGCAGTCATAGCTCACTGCAGACTCGAACTTCTGGGCTCAAATGATCCTTCCACCTCAGCCTCCTGAGTAGCTGGGAACACAGGTGCATACCACCATGCCTGGTTAATTAAAACAATTTTTTAAAGTCTCACTGTATTACTGAAGCTGGTCTGGAACTCCTGGCCTTGAAGTTCCAGAGCCTGGGGAGGCTCCTTGGAACTCAGCCTCCCCAGACTCTGGGATTACAGGTATGAGCCACATCACACCTGGCTTGAAGAGAAGAGGTCCTTAATACTGATGAAGTCCATTTATCTTCTCCCCCCACCCATGGATTGTGTTTTTGGTATTGTATCTAAGAGATTATTGCTTAACTCAAGACCACAAAGATTTTTTTTCTATTTTTTTTGTCTAAGTTTTTTGTACGTCTAGGTTTTACATTTAAGTCTCCAATCCATTTTGAGTTAAATTTTGTGTATGGTGTGATGTCTGGATCAACATTCATTTTTTGCATATGCATAACCAATTATTTTAACACCTTTTATGAAAAGACTATCTTTTTGCCCATAAATTAACTTTGTATGTCTCTTGAAAATCAGCTATCTATATATATGTGGGTCTACCTGTTTTGTCATATTTAACTATTTGTATAGTTTGAGATTATTACCACACTGTTTTAATTTTTATAGCTTTACAAGTCTCAAAGTCAGATAGGGTCAGTTCCCAGCTTCATTATTTTTCAAAGTTATTTTGACTATTTTAGATTTTTTAAAATTTCATGTTAATTTTAGAATTAATATGTCAAATTTCTTCCTTCCTTCTTTCCTTCCTTCCTCCTTTCCTCCCTCCCTCCCTCCCTCCCTCCCTTCCTTCCTTCTTTCTCTCTTTCTCTCTTTCTTTCTTTCTCTCTCTGTCACCCAGGCTGGAGTGCAATGGTGCAATCTCAGCTCACTGCAACCCCCGCCTCCCAGGTTCAAGTGATTCTCCTGCCTCAGCCACCCAAGTATCCGGGATTACAGGCATGTGCCACCATGCCTAGCTAATTTTTGTGTGTTTAGTAGAGACAGGGTTTCACCATGTTGGCCAGGCTGGTCTCAAACTCCTGGCCTCAAGTGATCCACCCACCTCAACCTCCCAAAGTGCTGGGATTACAGGCGTGAGCCACCATGCCAGCCATTATGTGAAATATCTACCAAAGAAGCTTGCTAGAATTTTTCTGGAAGTATGTTGAATTTGGAACAATTTAGTGAGAACTGACCTCTTAAGAATATTGGGTCATTCAATACATGAACATATATATGTGTGTGTGTGTACATATATATATATATATATACACACATGAATATATATATACACACACACATGAATATACACACACACACACACACACACACACACACACATATATATATATATACACGCACACTTCTTTTTTTGAGACGGAGTACATGAGCATATATTGCTCTCCACATATTTAAGTCTTCTTTAATTTTCTTTCAGCAATGTTTTGTAGGTCCCAGTATATAGGTCTTACACACCTCTTGTCAGATTTATCCTTTAGTAGTTAATATTTTGGATGCTATGATTTTAACTGGTATTGATTTTATTTCGATTTCTGCCTCTTTATTGTGAGTACCTAGAAATACTACCGCTTTTTATTTATTTAATCTTGTGTCCTGCAACTCTGCTAAACTCACTTTGTGGACATATGTCTTTATTTCTTTTGGGTAAATGTCTAGGAGAGGAATGTCTGAGTCATATAGAGGTATAATTTCACCCTCTGTATGGTAGTTCTAGTAGCTTTTATGTAGACTCAAAAGAATTTTCTATGTACATGATCATGTCATCTGTAAACAAACACAGTTTTATTTCTTCCTTCCCAATTTTAGATGCCTTTTAATACTTCTTGCCTTTATGCAATTGCTTCAACACTCAGTACAAATGTTACGTAGACATGGTTAGAGGGAACATTATTGCCTTGACCTGATCGTAGGAAGGAAGCATTCAGTCTTTCTATGATGGTAGTTGCAGAGTTTTTGTAGATGTCCTTTATCTGACTGAGGAAGTTTACCAAAGTTCCTGGTTTGCTGTGAGTTTTTGTCAGAAATAGGGGTTGGGCTTTGTCAAAAGCTTTTCCTGCCGTCTACTAGAGATAATCATATGCTTTCTTGCTTCATTTTGGTTTGGAGTTTAGTCTGTTGATGTGGCAGATTACATTACTTGATTTTCAAATGTAAGACCAACCTTGTATTTCTGGAATAAACTGTGTTGGCTGTTAATATATTATCCTTTTTATATGTTGTTGGATTAAATTTGCTAAAATTGTGTTAACAATGGTTGCATATGTTCATGAGGAAAATTGATCAAGTTTTCTGGCAGTGCCTTTATCTGGTTTTGATATTATTGAACGCTGGTCTCATAGAATCTGTTAGGGATTATTCTTTCTGATTCAGTTTTCTGGATGATTTTGTGCATATAATCAATATTATTTCTTCCTTAAACGTTTGCCGGAACTCACCAGTGAAGCCATCTGGGTCTGGATTTTCTTTGTGGGAAAGTTTTTAACAACAAGCTCAATTTATTTAAAAGACATAATGTCATTACGTTACCCATTTCTTCTTGATTAAGCTTTGGTGGTTTGTCTTCCTAGAAATTTATCCATTTTATTTAATTTTTCAAATGTATTGGTGTAGAATTGCTCATAATATTTATTTATTATCCTTCAAATACCTAGAGGATCTGTAGTGATGTCACCTTACTCATTGCTGATACTGACTGCGTTTTGTACAGTGAAGTCAAAATAAAAATGTGGAGCTGAATCTCTAAACTTAATGTTTTATTTGGGAAGAGAAAATTGCAGTTCCGGGCATACATGCAGACCAGGTGACCTTTGGCATGTCTGAAGAACAAAGACAAGCTTAGAGATTTTATTAAAAAGAAGGAGAAATGTCACGTATTGCTCTTTGAGAAAGTTCACTGGCACTAGCAAGGGTTTGGAAAGCTGGAAACCTCCAATAGGTGAGCCACAGTGATGGGCCAAATTAGTTCTAGTTATCTCAGAAGCTACGGATAAAACTGGTTTTAGGTTACAACAAGCAGTTTCAGCAGCCATACTTGTAAGAATTACATTCTCAGAGCAATGTTTTATATCCTGAGTGAATTTTCTTCCATGGCTTCTTGACTCTGTTTTAGTTGGGAATGACAAAAATAACTCAATTCTTATGATCAACTTTCACATTAATTTTATTCCCTAGTCAGTCTGCCTAGAAGTTTATCAATTTTTTTGATCTCAAAAAGCCAGCCTTTGATTTCACTGATTTTCACTATTATTTGTATGGTTTTCTATCTTATAAGTTTTTTTCTTTTCTTTTCTTTCTTTTTTTTTTTTTTTTTGAAACAAGAGTCTCACTCTGTGCCTTGACCAGAATGCAGTAGGGTGATCTCAGCTCACGGTAACCTCCACCTCCCGGGATCAAGCAATTTCTGACTAATTTTTGTATTTTTAGTAGAGACAGAGTTTCACCACATTGGCCAGGTTGGTCTTGAACTCCTGACTTCAAGTGATCTGCCCACATTGGCCTCCTAAAGTGCTAGGATTATAGGCTTTTTTTTTTTTTTTTTTAATTTGATCTCGCTTCTAGTTTCTTTTCTTCGGTTGTTCTTGTCTTTCTAGTTTCTTAGAATGAAAGATGAGGTCCTGGATTTGAAAAGTTTCTTCTTTTTTATTTAATCATTTAGTATTATAAATTTCTAAATACTGCTTTGTTTTCATTTTCTTTTAGTGGAAAATATTTTTAAATTTACCTTCAGACTTCCTCTTTCAATCACAGATTATTCAGAGGTGTGTTATTTTGTTTCCAAATATTTTGGATTTCCTAGCTATCTTTCTACTATTAATTTCTAATTTAATTTCATTGTGGTCAGAGAATACACTTTGTAAAGACTAGAATTTTTAAAAGTATACCGAAGGTCAGGCATGGTGGCTCACTCCTATAATCCCAGCACTTTGGGAGGCCAAGGCAGGCGAATCACCTGAGATCAGTAGTTTGAGACCAGCCTGGCCAACATAATGAAAACCTGTCTCTACTAAAAATACAAAAAATTAGCAAGGCATGATGGCTGATGCCTGTAATCTCAGCTACTCAGGAGACTGAGGCAGGAGAATCTCTTGAACCTGGGAGGTGAAGGTTGCAGTGAGCTGAGATCACGCCACTGCACTCCAGCCTGGGCAACAGAGCAAGACTCCAGCTCAAAAACAAAACAAAACAAAAAGTATACTGAAACTTATTTGTTTTATGGCCTAGATTATGGTCTATCTTGGTAAACGTTCATGTGCACTTGAATGTATATTCTGCTGTTATTGAGTGGAGTGTTCTATGAATGTCTACTAAGTCAAGTTGGTTGATAGTGTTTTCAAGTCATCTGTATTCATACTAATTATACGTCTTCCTGTTTTATAATTATTGAGAGAGCGTCGGCAAGTTCTCAGACCATAATTTGGACTTGTGTATTTCTCCTTGAAATTTGATTAGTTTTTGCTTAATTTATTATTTAATTTAATTAATTTATTTCTCTTCCCATCAGAGAGGTAATATGCCAATGTTTGAACAAGATTTGAGGGAGGCACATCTCACACATGCACCTGAAAACTCAATCATCATGCCTATGAACTACAAAAGGGTCACTTCGTTCCTTTTTGTAATTAAAAAAGTTTTTCATGACAGGGTCTCACTCTGTCACCCAGGCTGGCGTGCAGTTGTGTGATAACAGCTCACTGCACCCTCTGCCTCCTGAGTTCGAGCAATCTTCCTGCCTCAGCCTCCTGAGTAGCTGGGACTATAGTTGTGAGCCACAACACATGGCCAATTGTTTTGTATTTTTTGAAGAGATGGGGTTTCACCATGTTGGCCAGGCAGACCTTGAACTCCTGGCCTAAAGCGATCCACCAGCCTCGGCCTCCCAAAGTGCTGGGATTACAGACATAAGCCACTATGCCCAGCCACTTTATTTATTTTTAAGTTTGGTTATTAAGGCACATAAATATTTAGGATGTTGTAACCTCTTGTGTATTGACCTGCTTATCCCCGGTAATATTCTTTGCCTTAAATCTACATGGTTTGATAGCAATATTAACATAACCATTTCATTTACTTTTGATTACAATTAGCATAGCATATCTACTTCCCTTTTTTTGCTTTAATCTTATCTGTATCTATATATTAAAATGGGTTTCTTGAAGGCAATCTATCACTGGGTCTCGGTTTTTTTTTCACTTTTGTTATTATGGTAAAATTTATATAACATAAAATTTATTATTTTAACCCTTTCTGAGTGTACAATTCAGTGACAGTAAATAACATTCACAATGATACAACTATCACTGCTCTCCATTTCCAGAACTTTTTCATTATCCCAAATGACTCTGTTTACCTATTAAACAATATCGTTCCTCTCCCAGCCCCTGGTAGCCTCTAGCATACTTTCTGCTTCTATGAATTTGACTATTCTAGGTACCTCATATAAGTGGGATCACGATATTTATCCTTTATGTTTGGCTCCTTTCCCTTAACATAATGTCTTCAAGGTTTATCTACGTTGTAGCATATATCAAAATTTTATTTTTCTGAAAGCTGAGTAATATTCTGTTGCATGTATATACCACATTTTGTTAATCCATTCACCTATCAATGAACATATGGGTTATTTTCACCTTTTTTTTTTTTTTCCTGAGACGGAGTCCCACTCTGTCACTCAGGCTGGAGTGCAGTGGCAGGATCTCGGCTCACTGCAACCTCCATCTCCTGGATTCACGTGATTCTCCTCCGTCAGCCTCCCAAGTAGCTGGGATTACAGGCACACACCACTACAACCCGGCTGGTTTTTGCATTTTTTATAGAGATGGGGTTTCACCATGTGGGCCAGGATGGTCTCAAATTCCCGATCTCAAGTGATCTGCCTGCCTCAGCCTCCCAAAGTACTGGGATTACAGGCCATTTTCTCCATTTGTTTTTTGTGCACAATGTTGCTATAAACACTAGTGTACAAATATCTGAGTTCCTGCTTTCAAATCTTTGGAAACTGAAATAAGTCTGGAAGTGAATTGCTGGATCCTATGGTAACACAATGTTTCACTCTCTGAGGAAATTCCACAGTGGTTATACCATTTTATGTTCCCACCAGTGATACACCAGCGTTCCGATTTCTCTACATCCTTGCTGATACTTTTATTTTCTATTTTTTAATTTTGTTTTGTTTTTTAATTTGAACAGAATAGCCATCCTAATGGATATAAAGCGGTGGGTCCTATTTCTTAACCTAGTCTGACAGTATCTGCTTTTTAATTAAGGCACGTGTTAGTTATCTACCACTGCATCACAAACTACCGCAAAACAGTAGCTTAAGAACAAAACATTTTTTAACTCTCAGGTTTTGAGGGTCAGAAATCTTGAAGCAACTTATCTGGGCAGAGCTGACTCAGAGTCTCTCATAACAATCAAGCTGTCAAATGGGGCTGCAGACTCTGAGGATCTGACTGGGGCTGAAGAACCCACTTCTGAGCTAATCCAAGAACCTGTTTGCAGGAGGCTGTAGTTTCTTACCATGTGGGCTTCTCCACTGGACTGCTCTCAGCATGGCCTTTCCCATAGCTGATACTAATACTGGGAGAAAGAGGAAGAGAGAGAGAGAAAGAATGCAATGCTGCCCTGCCCTTAATGGCCTAGTCACCAGTTACACACCATTACACCTGCCTTATCCTTTGCTTGGTAAGTCACAAAGCTCAGTTCATGCTCTATGGAAGAAGCTTATATGGTGGTGTGCATACCAGAAGATGGGCCTCAATGCTGGCCATCTTGGAGGCAGGTAACCACAAAGTATTTAGGCCATTTATATTTAGTATAATTATTGATATGTTTGTGTTCAAATCTATTATCTTAACTATTTTTTTCTATTTCTACCATCCTTTCTTTGTTTCGTTTTCCCCATTTTATACATTATTTTTAATTAATTGAATATTGTTTATGATTCTATTGTAACAACTTTGTTAGCCTGGTAGCTATAACTTTTTGTGATGTTATTTTAGAGGTTGCTTTACAGTCTATAGTATACATCTTTAACTTCTACAGCTATCTTCAAGGGATATTATACTACTTCATGTATCAGAACCTTACAACAATATACTTCTATTTTTTCCCTCTAGGCCTTTGTGATATTATTCTCATATATTTTACCTCTCTATATATTAACAACATCAAAATATGACTAAGCGCTGTGGCTCACACCTGTAATCCCAGCACTTTGAGAGGCCAAGGAAGGTGGATCATGAGGTCGGGAGTTCAAGACCAGCCTGGCAAACATGGTGAAACCCCGTCTCTACTAAAAATACAAAAAAATAGCCAGGTGTGCTGGTGTGCACCTGTAATCCCAGCTACTTGGGAGGCGGAGGCAGGAGAATTGCTTGAACCCAGGAAGTGGCGGTTGTAGTGAGCCAATTGTGCCATTCCACTCCAGCTTGGGCAACAGAGCAAGACTTCATCTCCAAAAAAAAAAAAAAAAATCAAAATACATTATTAATAGTTTTGCTTTGATTACTTTTACCTCTTAAAAATGTCAATGACAAAAATAACAATAGCCTTTATGTTTATACATGTATGTACTATATCTAGTGCTTCTCATTTTTTGGTGTAAATCCAGATTTCCATCTGGTATCATTTTCCTTCTGCTTGAAGTATTTCCTTTAAAGATTCTTATAGCGCAGGTCTGCTGGTGATGAATTATTTCAGCTTTTATATGTCTGAAAAAGTCTTTATTTCATCCTTGTTTTTAAAAAGATAATTTCAGTGCATGTGGAATTCTATGTTGACAGGTTTTCCTTTCTTTCAATGCTTTAAAGATGTTGCTTCACTGTCTTTGAGCTTACATTGCTTTTAATGAGAAATCTGCTATTATTACTCATATATCTTTTTTCCTTTGTATACAATGTGCCCTTCCCTCATCCCTGGCTAATTTTAGGATTTGTCTTTTTATCACTAGTTTTAAACAATTTGATGATACTATGGCTTGGTATAGTTTTTGTTAAATGTTTGTTTTTCCCTCTTAAATCTATGGGTTTATCATCTTTATCAAATCTGGAAACTTTTTGGTGTTATTTCTTCATACATATAAATGTGTGTGTGTATACATAATTGAGACACAGTTTCACTCTGTCATGCTATTTCAGCTCATTGCAGCCTCTTCCTCCTGGATTCAAGCAACTCTTATGCCTCAGGCTGCCTAGCAGCTGTAATTACAGGCGCATGCTACCACACCCAGCTAATTTTGTATTGTTAATAGAGATAGGGTTTCACCATGTTGGCCAAGCTGATCTCGAACTCCTGACCTCAAGTGATCCGTGCACCTGGGCTTCCCAGAGTGCTGGGATTACAAGTGTGAGCCACCTCACCTGGCCTCAAATATTTTTCTGTTTTCTTTCCTTTTCTTTGGGAATACTGATGTCCAAGTCACTCACCATAACATTTTCCTTATCCTGTTCTCTGGAAGTCAGTCTAAGCACAGCTCACACTCGAAGAAGGGTTTACATGATGGCATGTGTAGCAGGAACTGTGGATCATTTGCTATGAAGTATGTTTTACAGTAACCCTCACTCACACTTGACTGCTCGAAGTTGTCCTACATTTCACCAATACTCTGTTTATTTGTGTTTCAGTCTTTTCTGTGTTTCATTTTGAATTCTTTTTATTGATGTGTCTTCAAGTTTGCTAATCGTTTTTTTCTGTAATGTACAATCTGCCATTATTTCCTTCCAATGTACTTTTCATATCAGATATAAAAAGTTTTTCTCTCTGTTTGGATCTTAGTTATGTCTTTTGTTTCTCTACTAAACATGTTCAATCTTTTGTCTAACTCCTTAGAGATATAAAATTTGGTTATAGCAATTTTTTTCTTTTCTTCTTTTTTTTTTTTGAGATGGAGTCTCATTCTGTCCCCCAGGCTCGTGTGGTCTCGGCTCACTGAACCTCTACTTCCCAGGTTCAAGCTATTCTCCCACCTCAGCCTTCTAAGTAGCTGGGACTATACATGCATACCACCACTCCTGGCTAACTTTTTTGGATTTTTAGTAAGGATGGGATTTAGCCATTTTGGCCAGGATGGTCTCGAACTCTTGAGCGCAAGCAATCTGTCTGCCTAGGCCTCTCAAAGTGCTGGTATTACACGCATGAGCCACCATGCCTGGCCCTATAACAATTATTTTAATGTCTTTGTCTACTATTTCTATCATTTATGCCATTCCTGGGTGAGTTTCCATAAATTAGTTTTTTCTTCAGTATGGGTTTCATTTACCTTTTTATGGTGATTTTTAAAATTGGATGCCAAACATTGTGAATTTTATTGGTGTTGGGTGCTAGATACATTTTCTTTCCTAAAAATATTTCTTTTTTTGTTTTTTTAGAGACGAAGTCTCACTATGCTGCCCAGGCTGGTCTCGAACTCCTGAGCTCAAGTGATCATCCGCTTTGGCTCCCAAAGTGCTAGGATTCTAGGCACGAGCCACCATGCTGACCCAGGACATTTCCCCAGACATCCTGTTTCATCTCCTCAAACTCAGAGAAGCTTTGGCTTCTGCCTGGATGTGTCCTCGCTGTATGTAGGCGCTCTTTGTTTCACTAATCTTTGTTATCCAAGCTCTAATGTCTTCAGAGCCATTGTTTCTTAAATTTGGTCTAGTTCTGTATTTGTTTCCGGTGGGAAGGTAAATCTGGTTCCTAGGACTCCATCTTTGCCATGTCCCATGTCTTTTTCTCTTAACTCTCATTTTGATGGAGTATTTTCTGCAGGAACTTCCTGAGGAAGAATATGTAGACATAAAGTTTTGAGATCTTTCAAGTCTGAGATTTTTTTCTCAATTTACATTTGACTGATAATTTGGCTGGGTATAACATTCTATATTTGAAAAATAATTTCCCTCAGAATGTTTAAGAAAGTACATCCATGTGTTTTTAGCTTTTAGTTTTCTGGTTGATTCCTTCCCCTTCTGGAAAAAAAAAAAAAAACCTTTCAGTATATCTTCTTCATACTTACTACTATTCAATTTCATAGCAATGTACTTTTTTTCAAATGTCCAATGTTATGCTGAGCATTTGGAAAACCTTTTCTCTTAAAAAATATCATCTTTAGGAGACCAAGTTGGGCGGAATGCTTGAGCTCAGGAGTTTGAGACCATTCTGGGCAACATGGTGAAATGCCATCTCTACAAAACAATACCAAAAATTAGCCAGGTTTGGTGGTCCACACCTGTAGTCCCAGCTACTTGGGAGGCTGAGGTGGGAAAATTGCTTGAGCCAAGAGGCTCAAGGGTGCAGTGAGCTGTGACTGCATCTCTGCACTTCAGCCTGGGCAACAGAGCAAGACCCTGTCTCTAAAAAATATATATATGGTTTTCTATCTGTTTTCACATTTTTAGAACTTTGTCTTCTCTACTAGCTGCTGTCTCTTAGTTTGCTCAGCCTACTGAAGACAGATTATTCTTCTTTCTGCTAAGTCAGTTACTACTAATTCATTTATTTTGCAGCTTCTAGAATTTTGTAGCTATCTCTTGTCCACTGTCCTCTGCTCTCTTGTTCTCTCTGCCCTTGTAGTTTGTGCCTTTTGCATTCCTTTACTATCATGTGGGTGGGAATCCAGGAGGGAATGGAGAGAATGTGTGTGTCCAGGGGGCATTTACTGGAAAGACAAGGCAGTGGCAGTCAAACTGTGCAGGGTGGAAGCGTGGTGATCAGGAAGCTCAGAGTCCACTCCCTGCTGGCCAGAGCTTGCTGACTTCCACTGCCCAGTCAGGACTAGTTCAAAGAAGAGCAAGGAGGAGACCATGAATGTGCCAATGAAGGAGAGTTTATGCTCCCTAGACATAGCTATGGACATTCATTTAGTTTATTCCAAATGCTTGTGTTAGTAACTCCTCTGTGCAAGACCAAGCCCAGCCTGCTCAACTCCAAAGCTGTCATTCTTTTTTTTTTTTTTTTTTTGAGATGGAGTCTCGCTTTATCACCAGGCTGGAGTGCAGTGGTGTGATCTCAGCTCACTGCAACCTCCAACTCCCTGGTTCAATCGATTCTCCTGCCTCAGCCTCCTAAGTAGCTGAGATTATAGGCATGTGCCACCATGCCCAGCTAATTTTTGTATTTTTAGTAGTAGAGACGGGATTTCACCACGTTGGCCAGGTGAACTCCTGACCTAAGGTGATCCACCTACCTCGGCCTCCCAGAGTGCTGGGATTTCAGGTGTGAGCCACCACGCCCTGCCCAGAGGTGCCATTCTTAACCACTGATGTATTCATACCAAGAGAGATCAGAGCAGAAACTTCACCTGCTACTTTTTCCTCGTGAGATATCTCAGTAGCTTCTCTTCTTGAGTTGCTCGGAGCCTATGGCCAGAGGCCCTGTGTCCTGCCTGTGTAACAGCCGTTTGATATTAAAGACTGATGTGGGCGGAACTACCAGCTAATCTAGGTTTTCTGGTGGTGAACTTTAGATGAACAATGCCCCTTTGATCTTCGGAAGCAGGCCACAGGATCCTGCCTGCTTGGGGCTTGCTGGGCACAGGCTGTGGGGGTCAGCTGGAGGCCCTAAAGAGTCCAGTTTCCCCAGCTGCAGGTTGGAGTGATTTGCATTTCAAAGGCTCTGGATAAACTGCAAAGGAGCACATTGGGGAAAGATTACTTCTAATTCCTAATGACTCAAAATGGCTTGGTAGTCTTTGGCCACCCAGCTGAAGCCTGCCCAAGAGTGAGTTTTAGAATGAAATAAGAGAAGGTAAATGCACCCAAGCACCGGGGGAAGCACATGGGGAGGTTGAAATGAGAGGAAAAGAAAGCACGGGGAACTAAAATCAGAAGCACCATGTTAATATTTTACCTGCATTTTCATCCGTTTTCTTTCCTTTAATATAAGAGCAGGAAGGGCCTTTTGTAATTATCTGGCTAACACCAGATGAAACCATGGTGACGTGGATTCACAAACAGAGAAACTTTAAAGGCCAAATATCTTGTTTATGGCCAGATGGGTGAAGCTTGATTCAGGATTGGAAGTCAAGTGTCCAATCTCCTAGTCCTAAGCTCTTCTCCTCTACAGCTTAACTATCTGAGGACACTGTAGATATTACAGCAGGCTGCACAGTTTAGATTTGGAAAGTATCACGATGAAACACAGAGGAAGAAGATTATGTGGAAGAGGTCTAGAAATATATGATTGCCCTTTCCATTTCTCTTGCTTTGTGCTTATTTTGGAAGTTTTGAAGTTTTCGCAACTATTAAAACAATACCTATCAAACAGTCTTAGAACTGGTATTTTTAACCTAGCAATGCATTTGAAGAAATTTATTTTCCAAAAATAATTGAGATGTGCGTAAAATTTTAGCCAAAGTCATGATGATCTCAGTCATTTTTGGTTTTTCTAAGCAAAAAAAATGGAAAGAACCATCTAACAGTACGGGAGGAATTAAGTAAATGTTGACACATCCATGTTATAGACCACTGTGCAGCTATTACCATTAAAGTGATTTTATAGAATGTATTTAATAAAATAGAAAAATTTTACATATAAATGAAAAAAGTAGGTTATATAAGAGAATGTAACTTGTAATGTTATATTTGGATAAATAATATATATATGAATGCAAAAATAACTGGAAGTATATACCTAAATTCAATAGCAGGTCTCTCAGGTAATGCGATTATTGTCTTTGTGTACTTCTCTACATTTTTCGCATTTTCTAGGTCTGAATATGCATTACTTTTTTAACAAGTAAAAAAACTGTAGCCTTCTCAGAATGACAATAAATTGCCAAATAATATAACGGGACTATTTTTTACTCAGTTCACTTGAATAAAACTGTTGTCTTTCTATGCATCAACTCCTAAACACTCCGTAATAGTTATCCTCTCCTTCTGGGTCACCACTTCTCATGTGCTGGCCCTACACTTAGAATTAAAAAAATAATAATCCAACTGAATTGTGTGTGCATGTGTGTGTGTGTGTGTGTGTGTGTGTGTGTGTGTGTGTGTGTGTGTTTTAAATCACAGAAGAATCCCTATCAGACAATAGATAAAAGAAATGTTTAAAGCTTTGAAGCAGAGACAAACAAATCATTAGGGATCTTGGCTTGCAAGTTTTAAAAAAGGATACATATAACTGTCCCCATTGAGTGACTTCAAAACAAAGCCTGCAGTATCAATCTTGACATCCCTCAGACGGTTTTACCTTGTAGGTTTCAAACCAAATAGTAGTAAAGAATTTACAAGAGGCAGCTCTGACTATGAGGTCTGAAGCCAGCTGTTGCCAAAACAAAACAAGGATGGGGAATTTGTAGGGTGAGCATATCACCCAAACCAGGACACTTCTGAAAATCCAAGAGGGTGAAATTGTCACGACACAAGGCAACAGGCAGAAACGGGACTAAGACGAACTGGGACTTATAAATCAACCTATGAATCTGGCTTCTTTTTAAAGACAGTGCTTTTTGAGAGGCTATGTGGTGTGAGAGAGTGATGGAATGTGGGCTTGGACGTGCCCTTGGAGGCCCACTGCCAATGCAGCCACCTCATTGCTCGATGGGGAAGTTGAGGTGCAGATGGGGAGAGCCTAAACTGAGGCTGCATTAAATTCATGCCAGAGGCAGCTCCTAACTAATGATCCAAGGCTAAATGCCTTTCAATGATTGTTTTCTGTAAAAGAAACAAAATCCTTTGGCTAAAACCCAAAGGCCATGCAGAGGCCACTAAGCCATTCAGAGCATAGGCAGCACACAGAAGCAGAGAGAGACCTGTCGGAAAGTCCTGGCTTGCATCCCAGCTTTGATTCTGGCTTTTTGACTTGGGAGCAGTCACTCAACCACTCTGAACGTTTCTTCATCGACAAAGTTGGGAGGGTAATAACTTCCTCACGTGATAGTTATTCAGTTTGCTGCATGCGGCTGCAATCGCTGTTAGGATTCAGATCGCACATTGGCTTTGCTTTCGCATGTTGTGATACACACATAGGAGTTAGCATTTTCACCATTTCTAGGCGTACAGATGAGTGACAGTAAGTGCATTCAAGATGTCCTCCTACCATCACCACTATCCATCTCTAGAACTTTTTTATTTTTTCAAACTCCATACCCATTAAAAAAATGACTCCCATTCTCCCCTCTCCCTAACCACTGGCAACCAACATTTTACTCTGTGTCTATGAGTTTGCCTCCTCTATGTACGTCATGTAAGTGGAATCATACAGTATTTGCCTTTGTGTGTGTGTGTGTGTGTGTAGCTTCTTTCACTTGGCATAATGTCATCAAGGTTCTTTCATGTTATTGCATGTATCAGCATGTAATTAGCATGTAACTCTCTTTTAAAGGCTGAACCATGTTCTATTGCATGTGCATACCACATTTGTTTACCGATTCGTCTGTCAATGGACATTTGGGTTACTTACAGCTTTTGGCTACTGTGAATAATGCTGCTACGCACATAGGTGTGTAAGTGTTTCAATCCCTGCCTTCCATTCTGTTGTGTGTATACACAAGAAGCAGAATTGCTGAACCATACGGCTGTGCACTGAATGTTAAGAGATGCTTGCGGCCCAGGGCGGTGGCTCACGCCTGTGATCCCAGCACTTTGGGAGGCCGAGGCGGCAGATCACGAGGTCAGGAGATTGAGATCATCCTGACTAACACAGTGAAAGCTCATCTCTACTAAAAATACAACAAATTAGTCAGGCATGGTGGCATGCGCCTGTAGTCCCAGCTACTCAGGAGGCCGAGGCAGGAGAATTGCTTGAACCCAGGAGGCGGAGGTTGCAGTGAGTCGAGATCATGCCATTGCACTCCAGCCAAAGCAACAAGAGCAAAATGCCATCTCAAAAAAACAAAACAGATGCTCGCAAATAAGACCTTGGGCAGGTTGTGAAACCCTTCTGAGAATCTTTGGAATAATAACTCTGTTAGACCCTACCGTAAACATAATTTACTATATGGAGAGTGATGATAAATAAGATATAGGTTTTTACTTTTTTAAATTAAAAATTTTTTTTTCAGACAAAGTCTCACTTTGTTGCCCAGGCTGGCGTGCGGTGGCACAATCTTGGCTCACTGCAACCTCTGCCTCCCAGGTTCAAGCAATTCTCATGCCTCAATCTCCTGAGTGGCTGGGATTACAGATGCATACCGCCACGCCTGGCTAAGTTTTTGTATTTTCAGTAGAGACAGGGTTTCACCATGTTGCCCCAATGGTCCCGAACTCCTGAGCTTGAGCGATCCACCTGCCTCAGTCTCCCCAAATGCTAGGATTACAGGCTTTGAGCCACAGCACCTGACAGCCAGATACAGGTTTTTAAAAATGAGCTAGTGATACAGGGTTGTAAGCAGGCTGGGGTAACCGAAAGCATTTGTCCTTTTGAGAAGGTCTCAGTAGGTCTCCCCTGCTTGTGCAGAATCCACTGTTCCAGAGACTTCCCTTCCCAGCCCAAAGTGAGTGCCCCTCACTTCCCTTCAGCAGATTGCGCTTCTGGAAAGCTGTGTTTAGTAATATCTTAAACACTCATTATTCAAGGAACCCTGCGGTGGTTCCTTCTGTAAAAGCAAGGCTCTGTTGGTGAAGGAAATAACAAGCTCTAAATGACTTATAATAAATTAGAGCTTTGATATAAAAAGCTCTGACCTGTGTGTAGGGCTTCACAGTTGACAGAATTCTCTCACCTCTGCTTGTCTGTGCCATCTGCTATTTATCGGGGTGAAGCCATGAAGGGATCCTTTTCTGCAGAAGAGAATGGGTTGAGTATTGCAGTGGAAAATAGCACTCTGGAGGCCCACGGTCCTGCCTTCAGATTCCTTCCCTGCAACTGACTATGCAACCTTGGCTGCGTTACGTCTCCTGTCTGGGCCTCAGCTTTCTTAGCTGGAGAATGGAGTCAGTAGCTACCTCCTGGGGCTGCTGGGAGCGGCTCCGAGAAGGTGGTCCTGCTAGAACAGGAGCATGATATTCACATGAAATCTCAGAAATCCTATTCTACAAGTACCTCTTTTTTGTGAGCAAAACTAAAGTTATTTTTCCTGCAGAAATGTTAGCAATAAAGGTCTTTTCATTATCATACATTTCTAGCTTTCAAATCACGTCCCTAAGTATGACATTGCGCTCCCACTTACAAGCTAGGGCCTGTTCTTTATGACAAGAAAGTAGAAAATTCTACAAGGAGCAAGATTTTTCAAAAATGGAAATTGTGATCAGTATATGCAAATTGTTCCCTAAGCAATGGCTGCATATATAATCTAGGAGATAAAAACTGGAAGCGGTTTTCTCTAGGGGGGTTGGGGGGGGCGCTGTCCTTGCCCCACAGGAATCAGGATAACTGCCCGGCCATCTGTTCGCTGCTTTGGAATTTTCACATTCTTCTGATTCCACTAGCACTCTAGATAGGCAGTGCTGGGGACACTGTCCCCATTTACAGCCTGCAAAACTGAGTTCCAAACAGGTAAAGTCACTTGGCTCAGGAGGCCCAGCTGATGGGTGGATAAGAGGTATCTCCTCTCTCCACCCCAGGCCTGTGGGTCCCAGAGCTAAGGGTGACCCTCGGCGTTTCTACCTCTCTGTCCAGGGCCACCCTGCAGGTCTCCACTGAGGAGCTCTTGCATCCTGCCCAGCTTCAGGCGTTGACAGACTGAGGGCAGAGGGGGCCCTTTGCGGGGCTAGAACTGAGAGCTGGGGATGGGGTGTTCTTCCAGAGGGAGACCCCAGTTTGTGGAACCATACAGATCCTGAGTTCATTAATACATAATAATCGTCATTCTAGATGTTTCAGAGCCGACCATGCAAGAACTGAGGAGGCAGCCGCCTGCCTACAGGTCAGAATGGAATTCCCCAGTGCAGGAAGCAGCGGGAGAACAAAGTAATCTTATCTCTGGCGAGGCAACTGAAGTTTCTTGGGTTCCTGCCCCCTCCTCTGCACGTGGCCCATCCCGGCCTCTGGGGTCCACTATCTGGGAGCAGCGGCCTGGACAACAGTGGGCTCCTCGATTAGCTGGTGCCCCAAACTGGAGCATACTTGGTAACCCCTAAACATTTGTTGAACGAGGGACAGATTCACCCTCTAAGTCTTGGTGGTTTCATCTGTCAAATGGGTCTAATAACAGTGCATAATTTGGTTCAGCTGTGAGGGCTGAGTGAGAAAAATCAGCAAAGCAGCCTGGGAACATGGAAAAGGTGCCCTCAGTTGGCAGTGATCCTCCCTTTGACTGTCTTTAGCCAGGGAGCAGAGAGGAGAGCTGTGTCTTTCGGGTCTGCCCAAGAAGGCCTCCTGCCTTGGTGAGTCCGGGACTGGATGTGGAAGGAAACAAAGACTGAACTTTCTGGAAGAGGAAACCACAGCATCACAGATGGAGAGGACCATGGGGGCAAGAGCAAGGGCGGGTGGCAGGATGGAGGGGGTGGGGAGCAGGATGGCAGGAGCAGGGGCAGCAGGATGGCGGGGATCGGGGGGCAGGATGGCAGGGTAGGGGCAGAGCTGGCTGCACGCTGGCTGCCAGGCCCCTTCCTTGGCCTTTATTCAGAGCCAGAGAGGACACCCCCTCCTCGTGGCTCCTCCTGAGGCTCAGTTCGCAACTCAGGAGTGAAAGTGTGCACACTGCACACACCAGCTTCAAACTTCCTGCAGCGAGAGACCAGCTTGGATTGGAGCAGGCTTCTCACACTTAATGTGCATACAGACCTCCTAGGGCTCTTGTAAAAATGCAGATGCAGACAGCCTGGGGTGGGCCCGAGGCTCTAACAGGCTCTCAGGACGCTCATGCTGCTGGTCCTGGCTCAGGGACCACCCTTTGAGTACTGGGGCTGCAGACCAGCAACACTCTTGGTGCCGTGGCTCCCAGGATCCACAGTTGATGGAAAACGAGCTATTGCTACGCTGTTTGGGCAGGATGTCTCTCTCTCTCTATGTGTGTATGTGTGTGTGTATGTGCGCGTGCACACGTACATGCACTTTCTCCCCTTCTCCATCTGCCGCTCTGCTCCTCTCCGGCTGATCTCTTTTTCTCTGATTCCGTCTCCATCCCTGACTCTCTGGGTGTGCCTCTGGCTCACTGGTTCACCTCCACGGCTCTCTCGCCATGGGCCTCCCCTAACTGCAGGGTGCTCGGGCTTTGAGGGCCGTGTGCCCCTCAGTCTGCCTGTCGGGAAGCTCCCCTGGGCTCTGGCTGACGTTGGGAGCGGTCACGTGGCGGGGAGGGAAGCAGAGTACTAACAACTGGTTGACAGCTGGTCACAGCTGGTGACAGCTTGGGCAGGCCTGGGTGTGGGAAAACACAATTCAGGCAGCAACAGCTGGGATGGGGACCACACTCAGAAGATGAGCCGACAGACTGCCACACAGCGTGTGAGGGGCAGCGCCCAAGTCCCACTCCTACCCGTCCGACCACCGTCCCTTGGAGTGAGGCAGACGCCAGGGATGGTTCTGAGGCTTTCACACTCCCGACATCCACCACCCCTGCTGGGAGGGGGCCACGGGCAGCTGGTCCCCAGCTCCTGCTCCCGCAAAATGTGGATTCTATTAGGGGGGTTCAGAAAGGGTGAGAAGGAGAATCTGTGCATCCATGAGAACACTCCTGGGAAGCTGTGTGTGTGCATGCCTGCGGATAGGGCCCTGAAGGAGAGAGGGGATCGCATCAGGGAGCTGCCCCCGCTGGAGAGCTCGGGGCCTGTGCAGGAATGTCAGAGGTAAATACGGTGCCTGCAAAGAGCATGCACCAAGAAACACAAACGCGGGTTGGTACCATTGTCTTCATTACTGCTGCTTTAAGCATCAACATTTTCTCTTATCCATTTTGAATAGAAACAATTCTAAAATGTGCTACAGATGTCCTGCTTTCTTAACGCAGGGACACTGAGTATAAGTAACCCGAGAGCATGAACTGCCGCTGGAGAGGCAGGCGCAGCCACGCGGGGGACCCTCAGGCGTCTCACTGCAGAGAGCCAGGGTTGCTAGAACTTGGCACAAAGTAAGAGCAGGTGAGCTCTCAGTGAGGGGCAGGGGCTTTTCAGGCAGGAAAGGATATGGCACTCGGAGGCCACGACTTTGGTGGTTCAGAGACTCCTTTTCTCTTGTTTACCTACTTTTGGCTTTCTGTGTGTGTGTGTGTGTGTGTGTGTGTGTGTGTGATTGAGAGAGACAAAGGAAGAGAGAGAGAATGTGCCACACAGCAGACTGGCCACTCCCCAGTGACTCAGACCCAATGCTGCCTGTCCTGGCAACCCAGCCTAACCCGTGCGTCTGTTTCACAGGTGAAGGCTGCCTTCTCTGTGTCCTCTGGAGAGACCAAACAGCATTTCTTGAGGTTTTATGCCCTCACTCCCACCAAGGACCTGTGGGAATGCAAACGTTGACAAGAGGCGCCGTCCACAGTCCGCTCTCTCGAGCGCAGCCGGTGCTGGAAAGTGAGACCAAAGAGCTGCTTGGCAAACTCACGGAGTTATACAAATGTGCTGGAAAGCCTCCCGTGGCTCCCCACTGCCTTTAGAAGAAAATTCAAGCAGTTCTCCAAGGCCCACCAGGCTCCATGGCCCGCCCCCACCATCTCCAGCTTCCAGCCTGCCTTGGCGTACCAGGCTCCCACAATTGCCTTTTTTTTTTGGAGATGGAGTCTCACTCTGTCATCCAGGCTGGAGTGCAGTGGAACGATCTCGGCTCACTGCAACCTCCACCTCCTGGGTTCAAGCAATTCTCCTGCCTCAGACTCCCGAGTAGCTGGGATTACAAGCACCTACCACCACGCCCAGCCAATTTTTGTACTTTTTTAGTGGAGACGGGGTTTCACCATGTTGGCCAGGCTGGTCTTGAACTCCTGACCGCTGGTGATCCATCTGCTTTGGCCTCCCACAGTGCTGGGATTACAGGCGTGAGCCACTGTGCCTGGCTCACATTTGCCTTCTTTCATTTTCCTCAAACTTTCCAAGTTCATTCTGCTGGCAGCCTTTTCGGTCATTGTCCCATCCACCTGGAGTCTTCTTTACACCTGTCCCCAGTCTGCCCAAGGCTCGCTCATTGCACAGCGTCAGTGTCGCTCTTTCAAAGAGGCCTTTGCCAACCGTTCTACCCAAATAGGGCTCTTGTGTTTCTCCTGTAACATTACACACCGTAATTTGGATTCATTTTGTAATTTCCTCACCACACCTCCACCTAGACCATAAGCCCCAGGGAGCAGTCACCACAGCTGGCTTGTTCTTAACTTGGTCCTAGCATTTTGTTGCCAATACTCAATAAATATTTATTGACAGAATCAATGAATTTAAAACATTGCACATCTCAGAAGTCCAGGCCTCCCAGAGCAACATGACAGAAAGGGGTGTGGAATTTCCTTAAGGAAGGACTGGTCACCCTAGACCCCGAGGGCTCCTAGGCTCAGCTTGCTAAGAAGGAAAAAATACAGTCTCTCTCCTCAAGACGTCTGTGGCCCAGTGCGAGAGTGTTCCAATTCCTATGACTGCATCAAATATTACCCCAGAACTTAGTGAGTGTGTAAAGCAACTGTTTGTACGCTGATTTTGTGGACTGGAAACTCAGGCAGGACGTGGAGGGAAGAGACTCTATTATCTGCGTCCTCCTTAGCAAGCTGAGCGAAGAAGTGCTCTGCTCCACGATGTCTCAACTAGGAGGAAACTCAAAGCATATGGCCTGGGTGATTCCTGGGTGGTCACCTGAAGTTTCTTCCCTTACATGACTGGTGGTCGATGCCGGCTATCAGCTGGGGGTCTCGGTTCCTCCCTATGGGCTTCTGCCTGTGAGCTAGTCTGGGCTCCCTCACTGCATGCGGCTGATTTCAAAGATAAGCATCCTAAGATTGCCTAGTGGACGCTATATTGTCCTTTATGAACGAGCTTCAGAAATCATGAACATCACATCCACCACACTCTACGCCACAGGCCATCACAACGTCCCACCTACATTCAAGGGGAGGGAAAATAAATTCTCTCTCTCTGTTTTTTTTGAGATGGAATTTCATTCTTGTCGAGCAGGCTGGAGTGCAATGGCACGATCTCAGCTCACTGCCACCTCCACCTCCCAGGTTCAAGTGACTCTCCTGCCTCAGTCTCCCAAGTAGTTGGGATTACAGCCATGTGCCACCACACCTGGCTCATTTTTGTATTTCTAGTAGAGACAGGGTTTTGCTACGTTGGCCAGGCTGATCTCAAACTCCTGACCTGAGGTGATCCACCATCCTCAGCCTCCCAAAGTATTGGGATTACAGGCATGATCCACCACGCCTGGCCAGATTCTAACTTTTGATGGTGGTAACAAGGTTCTGGAAGACCATGAGGGACTAAAAATATTGCTTTGGCCATTTTTGCAAAATACAATTGGCCACAAGAACATAATAAATAATAACATAGAATGAAAAGGGGACATACCCTCCAAGATTTCCCATCACAGGGTGGGCTTAATTAGAAGCAATAATCACAGTAGGTATAATGCAGGGAACAAGTGAAAACTATTTTAGGTTGACCACCTACTTACATAACAGGTGGATATTTAACATCTATTATCTCCCTTAATGAGATACCATTAGTTGAGAGTTTCACAGCTTACAGAGCGTTTTGACACATCGTATTTTTAATCCTCATCACAAACTTCCCAGCTCTGAAGTTTCTCCACTTTACATATGAGAAAACTGAGATTCAGAGCACCACAAAGAAGCCTCGCCCGGCTTCCAGAGCTGAGAAACGGTGGTACCCTAGGCCCCCAGCCCCACAGCAGATCTGACGACAGACAGACTGGGATAGGATTTCAGATTCTTTAGAGCAGGGGAGAGATGTTGACAATTTCATATCATTGTGCACTTTGCAGCTGGTACGAAAGCAGGCGCTTTGCTCTGAGAGGCTTCTGTGATCTCTTCCCACAGACACCCTGCTGTCTTCCAAGTGGCTTCTGTGCCTGTTGATACTGCAGCCATTTTAGGTCAATCCCTACATCAAATTCTGATGATGTTTCCTCCAGGGAGCCAGCCTCGTTTTCTCAGCAGGTGTGGTCTCCAGCGCATGCTCACCGATGATGGAGGGCCCCAGATCAGGCCACCTCTGTCCCCATCGCTCTCTGGTCAAGCAAGAGGAGTGAGGGTAAGTCAAATAAGTTTCACCTATTTGAGCTTCAGTTTTGCACTGTTGAACCTGAACAGTAATAGGGGCCTCACCAGCCTCCCATGTTAGCTAGAAAGTACAGTGAACAGCTGGAAGAAAAGGCTGATCCTGACTCACCATGCCCTGGGCACGTCATCTGATTTTGCTTGATAAAGGAACTCATCAGGGATAGCTCACTCTCTTCTTTTAGGGTCAAGGTTATGAATGTGTCTCTATTGGAAGATATGTATTTAGTAGTTGGATTTACTTTGGGTAAATACTATTGGTTGGGTCGTGATTTGGTTAACAAATAAACCAAAAAAATACAGTGGCTCAAATAAAGTGTAATTTTTCTTTTAGAGACAGGGTCTTGCTCTGCCACTCAGCCTAGAACTCCTAAGATCAAGCTCTCCCCCCTCAGCCTCCAGGGTGACTAGGACTGTAGGTGTGCACAACCACACCCAGCTAATTTATTAATATTTTGTAGATACAGGGTCTTGCTATGTTGCCCAGGCTAGTCTCAAACTCCTGACCTCAAGCCATCCTCCTGCTTCATCTGTCCAAAGCACTGGGATTGCAGGTGTGAGCCACTGTGCCTGGTCTAATTTTGTTTTCTCTTTCTCATTCGTGTAAAGTCCAAAACGAATATTCCTCATGACTCAGCTCCAAGCTCTAATTCAAGACCCAGGCTCTTTCTGCCTTGTGGCTCGGCGTCTTTCATCATGTCCCTTGATCTACTCATGCACATCAAACCAGTGGAACGAGAACGAAAGGTGGGGCACTTGCCTCTTAACCCCGTTGGCCCAGGAGTGACCCACATCCTTCCACTCACTTTCCATTGTGCCAGAGATGGGATGGCACGCAAAGTCTACCATATCTAGTCCTTTACTGGCCAAGTTTGCCAAGCCCTCATGTATGCATATGGGCATACTTTATTGATTGGCACACTGCACCCTGTTCTGCTCCGTGATTGCTGGCAATAGCGTCATACTACAACTTACAGGCCCACATTTTCAGTGGATAATTGTAGTCATCCTATGTGCAGAATTTATTTATTATTATTTTTGAGACAGAGTCTCACTCTGTCGCCCAGGTTGGAGTGCAGTGGCACGATCTCGGCTCACTGCAACCTCTGCCTCCCGGGTTCAAGTCATTCTTCTGCCTCAGCCTCTCCAGTAACTGGGACTAGAGGCACACACCACCATGCCCAGCCATTTTTATTTATTTATTTTTTTATTTTTAGTAGAGACAGGGTTTTGCCATGTGGGCCAAGCTGGTCTCAAGCTCCTGACCTCGAGTGATCCACCCGCCTCAGCCTCCCAATGTGCCGGGATTACAGGCATGAATCTTTGCACCTGGCCACATAATTTAGTCAAGCTGTCCTCTCTTTATGAAGATAAGATCATTTTTAGTCTATTGTCATTAATTATACCATAAATGAAGATCCCAGTACTTATATCCTCATCCTGCAGGATAAATTTCTAAAAATTGGACTGTTCAAAGGATATAGCCCCTTACTTTAATAGCTGTATTACAAATTAAGAGGTGGTAGCAATTTATACTTCCATCATCAAGGCTGGAGTTTTTCCCAGAAGCAGCTTCAACAAATATAGTATATACTCAGACTTTTAACTTCTGCTAATTTTTCAGGTGAAAGCCACTATCTTTTTATAAACCGAATTTGCATATCTCATATTATAAATGGAATTGAACATCTTTTCTGTGGTATTCATTGGTAGTTATTTCATATGCAGCTCTTAGTTTATGCCCTTTGTTTTTTTTTTTAAACAGAACCTCACTGTGTTACCCAGGCTGTGACCATGCCTCACTGCAGCCTCAACCTCTTAGGCTCAAACAATTCTCCCACCTCAGTCTCCCTAGTAGCTGGGACTACAGGTGTGTACCACCACATCTGGCTCATTTTTAAATTTTTTTGTAGAAATGGGGTTTGTTGCTCAGGCTGGTCTCAAACTCCTGGGTTCACGCATTCATCCCGTCAGCCTCTCAAAGTGCTGAAATTACAGATGTGAGCCACTGTGCCTGGCTGGTCCCAGTTTTAATACTGAAAGTCTCATATGCTGGGTACCTCTTTAGTCTCAGGTAAACCAGGAGGGTTGGCCACTGTAACTGGGTTATTGCTTTTTTTAAAGTCAATTTGAAGAAATCCCAAAAATATTATGGATTTTTTTTTTTGTATTTTGTATGCTTTTTGTATTTTTCTCAATATATTTAGTTTTCCTTTTTTGTCAAATGCTGTCCAGTAGAATTTATCTTATTAATAAATATTTCCATATTCTTCTCTAGAAGAAAATAACTCTTTAAAAAATAAAACAAAAACCCCACAATATTATCATACATAAGTTTAACAGCAATTTCTTAGATTATCAGATATCTAATTACTTTTCAATTTTCATTGGCCCATAAATATTTCTTTTTCTTTTCTTTTTTTTAGAAAATTATTATTTGTTTAAGTGAATCACAACCCAAATAAGAACCATCATCGCAATTGGTTGACGTATCTTTTCAGTTTTTTAATCTATCAAATCCCCTTTCTTTTCTTCTTTTATCTTAAAAAAAAAATTTCTTTCTGTTTGTTTGTTGAAGACACCAGTTTATCTCTCCTATGGAGCTTTCCAAACCAAATCATGCTGATTGCATCCGTATAATGTCCTTTAATCTGTTTCTCCATTTCTGTACTTTCTGGACAATGATTTTTAAGTCTAGAGACTTGGTCAGATTCAGGTTAATTTCAACTCTCTATCCATCCATCCATCCATCCATCCACTCGTCTGTTTATTCATCCATTTTGTCATCTGCCTATTTATCATCTACTTATCTATCAGAAGAATACTTCATACTTAGGAATGCATACTTCCATTTGGATGTACGTAATACCTGATTTTCTCTCTTTTTTGCAATTTTTGATAGTCATTACCTAGATCTTTTATTTCATCAAGGATCACAAAATTGTTATATTTTATTATTCCTTCTTTATTTTTTGACTGGAATACTTCTACAGAGAGAAACATCTCATCCTCAGCTATTTGGTTGCCCCAAGCTGCATGGGAAAGGCAGGTGAAATGCTGTCTCTTAACTCTGCATCTGCCAGTGTTCAAAACAATGTGTATGTTAATTAGATTCCTCTAAAGTCATCCATTACTTTTGCTTTTGTGCTTTTTAATTTATTTAGGATCATTGTCAACTTACGGATTTAAATGTGTTTGGTGTGTTTCCATCAAATCCAGTTTTATTGTTCTTTCGATGTTCAAGCTGTCTCATCCTTGGCAATGGAGGCTCTTCAGATTATCTCCTGAGTCCTTCAAAAATGATCTCATTAACAGTGTCATTAATTTGGGGTATGTTTCAAATAATACATTTTCTATATTATTTCTCTCATGTGCATTTTTTCTGTCCTCAAAGTGGGCCAGCCATTTTTTTTTAAGTAATGGGCTCTTTAGGGAGCCTTAGTTTCTTTTAGAGATAAGTGATATTTAATGACCATGATCTAGACCCCAAGGATACTCATTGCTATTGAGCTGGTCATTTCATAGTTTCTAAGCTGTTTTGGTAGACAGAGCTAGGATATATGGGTTTCTCCTTCTTTTTATTCTTCACCTCATTTCTCTTCTCCATCTTCCTTCTCCTCCTCCTCTTCCTCATGAGTTCAAACTGGTAGTTCTACTTTAAATGTAAGACTATAGAGGCTTCTATTTAATTTCATTGATCTTACACTTATGTATGTTTTTTCTCTGATGCCAAAAACCTTGACTTCTATTAACTTCACTCAAATTATTTATTTGCAGTCTCCAAAAACAATGCCAACAATTACCACAAATGTACAATTACTGAAAAGAAGCTGAGATTACCTGCAGTTCCCTTTTGTTGTCAAGGGATCTCCTACTGGGGATGTGCAGTTAAATGACTGTGCTTGGAAATCCATGGAAAGAATTCCTCTCTGTGGGGTTTTGCCACCAGCAATTAGACTCGCTTGTATCATTTTTATTTCAATTTTGAGGTTGCTTTTAAAATTTTTAAGCTATGTTTCATTTAGTTTAATTTATTTATGTAAAATACTTACAGGGTTCCAAAACAGAATATACTAAACATGGTATATAGTCAGAGATGTCTGCTTTCTTTGTCTTCTTCCTGTTTTCTCCTTCCCCTACAGGTTAAACTTTTCATTAGTTTTTGGTTATTTCTTTTATTTATTTTTGAGATGGAGTCTCACTTTGTTGCCAAGGCTGGAGCACAGTGGCACTATCTCTGTTCAAGTGCCCAAGGACCTCCTGGGTTCAAGTGATTCTCCTGTCTCAGCAACTGCTCCCCTGCCCCCAACAAGTAGCCAGGACTACAGGCACGTGCCACAAGGCCTGGCTAATTTTTTGTATTTTTAGCAGAGACAGGGTTTTACCATGTTGGCAAGGTTGGTCTCGAACTCCTGACCTCAGGTGATTTGCCCACATCGGCCTCCGTGAAATGTGGGGTTTCAGGCATGAGTCATCGTGCCTGGCCAGTTTTTGGTTATTTCTTTCATTTAGAAAACTACATATAAACAAATTGGCATATATATTCACTCCACACTATTTCCCAATAAATAACAGTATCACACGATTTCATCCATTTTGCTTTTTCACTTAATAATATATTTCATAGATGGGTCTATTTTAGGTTAGAGAGATAGTTCTTACTTTGCAGCTGTGTAATGCTCTGCTATGTGGATATACCACACTTTATTCAACTGACTCTGTACTGATGGCCATGTGGATTGTTTCAAGCATTTTGGTACTAAAAACAGTGATCTATTTCCATTTTGCTACATAACTCCTCTTCCAAGGTGTGAACATTTTCTCTGCCGTCTTAATTCAGTCAACTAAAACCTGGGGAAAGAGACCTCGCTTTTATCCCAGGACAGGTAGGACCAGTCCATTCCTTACCCAGCCACCATTTGCAAGTGGAGAGGGATGGAACGGAAATGCTTTCCCAAACCCTCATCCTCCAAATGTAACAAATCCCTCTGTAGGACTATGGAGCTTTGGAGCCTGGGCTCTGGCTGCATCATTTTATTTCATGTTGCTGCACTATAATTTCTTGAACCATCTCTATAGGTTGATTCTGTTTGTTATTGTTGTTGTAATTTTAAATGGCAAGCTATGTTGTGAATATAGCTTTAAAATGTCTTACACTGTGGCAGGCAAGAGAGCGTATGCAGGTGAACGCTCCTTTATAAAACCATCAGATCTTGTGATACTTCCTCACTATCACGAGAACAGCATGGGAAAAACCTGGCCCCGTGATTAAGTTACCTCCCACTGGGCCCTCCCATGACCCGTGGGGATTGTGGGAGCTGAGATTAGGGTGAGAACGCAGCCAAATCATATCAGTTGCTTCTGGCATAAGAAGGACCTTTTTTCTAACCTATTTTTTACAGGTAAGTTTAAATCTATAACTTCCATTCTTTTGCTTCCATTCTCTTTCCAATATTTTGCTTTCACTACTACATAGGGAGCCAGGTTCATTCCTATATCGGGAGTTTATTTTTAATGAACAGTAAATGACTTTTCTTTCCCTTTTCTGTGTCATTTCTTTTTTAAATCCTAGATCCCTCCAATCTGAGGGCTGAGTGATCCTATTTCCCTCCTGTTTGAGGGCTGAGTATCCACCTGGCTATCTCTCAGTCCTGCTCATATTCTGATGATGGGGTTCATTTTGCTAAACCCCAGCAGCTCCTGATGGCTGAATAAGTAAGTTACTTCCAGATTGATGTCCAAATGGAAATGGATTCCTTTATTTGGCAGACACATATGTGATGAGATAAAACTTGAAGTAGTGTTCTCGGAGCTTTTCTTTTTTGCCATCTCCCACCGTACCTGGCCTTCTCCTTTTAGGCACAAGCATCCAAACATGTCCAGACGAGGGTTATCACAGCAATAACGAAAGAGAAGGAAACCGTACCTGCTTCTTTTATTATGACTTCCAAACTAGGCTCTTACAAATCATCTTTCCAGATAACAGAAGGACAGATGACACCTAGACGAAAGGACCTGGGCAGGAGGGCAGAGAGGAGTGGGTAGAACAACACAGGCTTTCGCTGGGAGAGCCTGCAGTACAGGCCACATGAGGTCTTGGTGACAGACTGCCCTGTCTGAATGTGTGAGGAACTAGCGCCTTGACCCTGAGAAAACCACACAAACTTCTCAACTTTGGTTTAAATTGTGGAATATAGCAAACACATACAGAAGAACACAGTGTATCAATGTAGAGCAAAATAAATACATCTGGAGGGAGCACCTGTGTGCGCATCACCCAGGCAAGAGCTACAGCATTGTCATCGCCCCCGCAGCCCCCTGGGTGTTCTCTCCCTGGTCACACCCCCTTCCCTATCTCCTAAAAGTAACCACATTCATAATTTTATGGTACACAGTTTCTTGTTTCTTTATAGTTTTACCACCTGTGTGTGTGTGTGTGTGTGTGTGTGTGCATGTGTCCGCGCACGCAGACACAATGTAGTTTTGTTTTGCCTCACTGAACACTATATTAATAGAATCATGCTATCTGTGCACTTCAAGTCTTTTTTTTTTCACTCAGTATGCTTTGAAAATTCATCTGTTCTATTGCATTTCACAGGATTTCATTAATTTTCATTGTTACATGGAAGTGAATTGTATGAATGTCTGACATCGTTAATTCATTCCACTGTTTACGGACATTTTTGTTATTTTCAGTTTTTTAATTACAAACAATGCACCTATGAACACTCTTACGCTGGGTCTTGAGTATATATGCAAGATTTTTTTTTTTTTTTTTTTTTTTTTTGAGGCAGAGTCTCACTCCGTCACCAGACACCAGGCTGGAGTGCAGTGGCATGACCTCGGCTCACTGCAACCTCCGCCTCCCGGGTTCAAGCAATTCTCCTGCCTCAGCCTCCCGAGTAGCTGGGACTACAGGTGTGAGCCACCATGCCCAGCTAATTTTTTTGTATTTTTAGTAGAGATGGGTTTCACTATGTTAGTCAGGATGGTCTCGATTTCTTGACCTCCTAATCCACCCGCCTCGGCCTCCCAAAGTGCTGGGATTATAGGCATGAGCCACCGCACCCAGCCACAAGAATTTTTTTTTTATTTTTTTCATTTAATATATATATTTTTTTAAGTTCAGCTTTTTATTGAACACATTATCAAAGAGGTTTATTCAAAAAGACCAAAGCCCACGTCATCATCAGACTCCTCGGATTCTTCTTTCTTTGCTTTCACTGTCTTCCTCAGCTGGCATAGCAGCAGTGGAGGGCAGGACCTCCTGCGGGTGCAGCATCAGCTGCTGGAGCAGATGCACCAGCCCCTACACTGCAGGTGAGGCTCCCAGTGTTGACGCTGGCCAGGGCCTTTGCAAACAAACCAGGCCGAAAAGGTTCAGCATTATACCTGCTGCTTTAATGAGGGCATTGATCTTATCCTCCGTGACAGTCACCTCATCGTCGTGCAGAATGAGGGTCCGGTAGATGCAGGCGAGCTCGGAGACGGATGCCCTGGCGTCGGAAAGTGTGGGACTGGCCCTGCTGGACGCATTGCTAGTCGGCAGATGAACTGAGGACCTCACCCTAACAAGGCCTTAGCTTCTTCAGAAGGACTGAGCACCTTGATGGCAGCTGAGGAAAGGCAAGAATGTTTTTTTAGAGTATACATCCAGGGATGGAATTGCAGGGTCTTCTGCAAGGTCTGTGTTTTCAGCTGTCATTGGGAATGCCCAGGTGTTTTCCAAAAGCACTGTGTAAGTGCTTCTCTTGCCACATGCCCTAATACTTGTTCTTGTCAGACTTTTTATTTTTTTCCAATTTAATGGGAATACAGTATGTTATCATGGTTGCAAAGTCTTAATGATGAATAAGATTGAAAACTCTACATTTGTGTTTTTCCTCCTATGTAATATCTGTCACAGTCTTTGCCCATTTTGTTTTTTAACTAGGTGACATGGTTAGGCTTTGTGTCCTCACTCAATCTCATTTTAATTCATAATCCCTATACTCCCCACATGCAAAGGAGAGACCAGGTGGAAGTAACTGATTCATGGTGGCGGTTTCCACCATGCTGTTCTCTTGATAGTGAGTCACTTTTCACAAGATCTGATTTTTTGGTTTTTTTCTTTAGATGGAGTCTCGCTCTGTCGCCAGGCTGGAGTGCAGTGGTGGGATCTCCGCTCACTGCAACCTCCGCTCCTTGGACTGCAGGCATGAGCCACTGCGCCCGGCCCATCTGAGGTTTTTATAAGGGGCTTCCCCCTTCACTTGGCACTTCTCCCTCCTGCCGCCTTGTGAAGAAGGTGCCTTACTTCCCCTTCACCTTCCGTCATGATTGTAAGTTTCCTGAGGCGTCCTCGGCCAGGCTGAACTGTGAGTCAATCAAATCTCTTTCCTTTATAAATTACCCAGTCACAGGCGGTTCTTTATAGCAGTATGAAAATGGACCAATACACTGGCTTGTCTATCTTATTGATACCAAGTTCTCTTTTTAAAAATATTTTGGATAAAAGCCCTTTTTGTTGGTCACATATGCTGCAAGTCTCTTGTATTTCTTGGCTTATATTTTCCTTTTTTTCTTTTTTTTTTTTGATACAGTCTTACTCTGTTGCCCAGGCTGGAGCACAGTGACATGATTATGGTGCACTGCAGCCTCAACCTCCTCAGGCTCAGGTGATCCTCCCATCTCAGCCTCCAGGTAGCTGGGACTATGGGTTAGCCCTGTAGCCACCATGACCAGCTAGTTTTTTTGTATTTTTTGTGGACACATGGCTTCACCATGCTGCCCAGGCAGGGTATTTTCCTATTAATGATGCCTTTTGAACTGAAGTGTTTTAATATTTTCATATTTATCTTTTTTTATTACAGACAATTCTTTTTTAAATCTCACTGAGAAATCTTTCCCTACCCAGAAGCTATAAAGACATTCACCCATTTCATTTTTATTTATGTAAACTTCTTAACACATTAATTCTTTTATCTTAGTATAATTCTATTCCTCTGTCCTTTGGCTTTCATTGTTGCTGTTGTGAGGTCAGGTGCTAATTTCGTTTTCTCTCTTTTGAAGTGATCTCTTTTATTTTTGGTTCACCGACTGCAACATTTTAACTGTATGTATCTATGAACATTTTCAAACACTAAAAACAGTTAAAAGAACAGAACAGTGAACATGATAACACGTGTCCCAAGGTTTAACCATTGTAAACAGTTTTTCCTGACTGTGCTTAAGACCTCTTTTTCTTTGATGTTCTTTAGTTTTATTATCATGTATTTGTTATTTATTTCCTTTAGCTTTCCTGCTTGAGATTCATTGGAATTCTGGCATCTTCTGGATTGGTATCTTTCATCAATTCTGGAAAACCAATAACAGTCTTTTGTTTTTTGAAACAGAATCTTGCTCTGTGGCCCAGGCTGAGTGCACTGGCATGATCTCAGCTCACTGCAACCCCTGCCTCCTGGGTTCAAGCAATTCTCATGCCCTAGCCTCCCGAGTAGTTAGGATTACAGGCATCTACCACAACATCCAGCTAATTTTTGCATTTTCAGTAGAGGCAGGGTTTTGCCCTGTTGGCCAGGATGGTTTTGATTGAACTCCTAACCTCATGCGCTCCACCCACTCTGGCCTCCTAAAGTGCTAGGATTACAGGCATGAGCCACTGTGCCTCGCCCCAATATCAGTTTTCTGTGACTGAATAACAAACTGCCCCCAAACCTAGTGGCTTAAAACACTCATCTATTTTGTGCACAAGTCTGCAGTGTGGATAGATGCCTGAGAGGACAGTGTGCCTCTGCTCCAGGTGGTGTCATCAGAGGCATCTCAGGAAAGAACAGCCAGGATGGCTCAGGGCCAGCAAACAGATGCTGATGTTGAATGGTTTTCTCTGCCTGTTTTCTAAGAATAGAAGTTCAAAGATTCCTTTTTATTTTGTACTGTGTCTCTTTCAGTTCAAACTGATGAAATTCCTTTAAAACTTTGCGGACTTCTTATGAATCAATTGATAAATTCACTCCATTAGACAAAAGCCACACTCACAGATTTCATAGAGATCATCTTTTCTCTACTTTGAGCTCCTTGTGAAATTTGCAGAAGCCCAATTGTTTAACAGAGAAGGCTGGTAAGGCACAGTATGGTGACCCTTAAAAGGGCCTTTGATGTGTTTGAAAGGGTCTATGGGGAACCAACTTAAATCTAACTGAGATTTTAACAGTGGTTTTAGAGTGAAATCCTTGGCTTCATCTTTAGACCATATTCTTGTGACAGTGGTCTGGATTTGATCTTTGCCTGAAAATCATTCTTAATTAGAGAATCATTTATATCACTTATAATAGAAAGAGACTGGAATGAGAAACATTTTTATTTTCAAACATAGTAAGTTCTGCCCCCTGATTTTGTGAAACTCGACTTTATTTTTTAGAGCAGTTTTTTATTCAGAACAATATTAAATGGAAAATAGAGAGTTCCCACATGCTCCTCCTGACCACATATACACAACCTTCCCGCCATCAACATTCCAGTCAATGGGATGCATTCTACAGTTAATGAACAAACATGGACACATTATCAACCAAAGCTCATGTTTGACATTGGGGTTCACTCTTTGTGTTATACATTCTGTGGGTTTTAAGCATAGAATAACATCCATTCACCATTATAGTACCAGAGAAAAGTTTCTCACTCCTTCCCTAATGGAACTCCAGTCTGAGTATGTCAGTTCTTCTCCCCTTCTTTGTCATGTCTTTTAGCCTTTCTTTGTTTCTATGTTGCACTCTAGATCATTTCTTGATATTCCAATTTACCTATTTTCCATTTGATTTAATCTTCATTTAAACCCACCTATTCAAGTTGCGTGTGTGTGGGTATGTGTGTGTGTGTGTGTGTGTGTGTGTGTTTTGAGATGGAGTCATCTCACTGCAACCTCCACCTCCTAGGTTCAAGCAATTCTCTTGCCTCAACCTTCCTGGTAGCTGGGACTATGCCTGGCTAATTTTCTTTTCTTTTTCTTTCTTTCTATTTATTTATTTATTTTGATTGCAATAACGCAATCCTGGCTCACTGCAACCTCCTCCTCCCAGGTTCAGGAGATTCTCAGGCCTCAGCCTCCAGAGTAGCTGGATTTGCAAACGTGAGCCACCAAGCCCAGCTAATTTTTGTATTTTCAGTAGAGATGGGGTTTCAGCATGTTGGCCAGGCTGATCTTGAACTCCTGACCTCAAGCGATCCACCCTCCTCGGCTTCCTAAAGTGCTGGGATTACAGGTGTGAGACACTGCGCCCGGCCCACCTATTCAGTTTTTAACTTCAATTTTAATTCACTTCTTTAAAAAATTTGTTTGACTTTTTTTCAATGGTTAGCCCTGCTAAGGCAAGGCCTCAAAAAATCAGTTTAAAAACTCTGAGGTATTCTTCTCCATGGGAACCTTTAGTAAAAGGCAAAAGATTTATATGATCTGAAGAGAAACTAGAGCATCGTTTGACTTTCATTGCAGTATAACTTGCAAACAATAAAATGCATCTATTTTAAGTGAACCATTTGGTCAGTTTTGACAAATACATACACATCTGTAACCATCTTCCCAATTAAAATTTAGAGTACAACTGACTCTTGAACAACATGGGATCAGAGGTGCCAACCCCTCAATGAGGTTGAAAATCCCTATGTAGCTCTGTCTTCCCCAAAACTTATATGCTAGTAGCCTGCTGTTGACCAAAGCCTTACCAATAACATAAACAATTAACACCAATTTTGCATGTTATATGTATTATGTACTGTAATCTAACATTAAAGTAAGCTAGAGAAAGGAAAATGTTATTAAGAAAACCCTAAGGAAGAGAAAGTATATTTGCTATCATTCGTTGGAAGTGGATCATCATAAAAGCCTTCATCCTCATTGTCTTCATGTTGAGTAGGCTGAAGAGGAAGAGGAAGAGGAAGGGTTGATCTTGCTGTTTGAGGGTTGGCAGAAGAAGAAGAAAATCTGTGTAGATGTGGACCCGCACAGTTCAAGGGTCAACTGTATATCCATATATGAGATGGAGTATCCATCTATACTTCATCTACTCTATATATGTATACGTAATGGGCATACACATGTCTATATCCATTTACTTATATAGAGTACAACCCATTTTACATGGAGTATAAAACATACAGTGTATATCCATCCTTTACTTCTATTTGTAGTCAACACCAGCCAGTGCACCCTCTCTCACTTTTCCCAGGTCACCACTGATCTGGTTTCTATCGGTATATATTAGTTTTGCCTGCTCTAGAACTTCAGACACATGATATCATACAGCATGCACTCTTCTGTCTGGCTTCTTTTCAGCATAATAATTTCGAGATTTATTCATGTTGTTTTCAGTATCACTGGTTGCTCTTTTGATTGTATGAATATAACACAGTTTGTTTATCCACTTACTTACTGGTAGACATTCATGAGCTTTTCCCACAGGTTTCAGTTATTATGAATAAAGCTACTATGAATATCGCACACAAATATTTTCTGGGGACATGTGTTTTTATTATTATTATTATTATTTTGAGATGGAGATGGGGTCTTGCTGTGTCACCCAGACTGGAGTGCAGTGGCGTGATCTTGGCTCACTGCAACCTCCGCCTCCTGGGTTCAAGACATTCTCCTGCCTCAGCCTCCCGAATAGCTGGGACTACAGGCATGCACTACCACATCTAGCTAATTTTTGTATTTTTAGTAGAGACAGGATTTCACCATGTTGGCCAGGATGGTCTTGATCTCTTGACCTTGTGATCCGCCTGCCTCGGCCTCCCAAAGTGCTGAGCTTACAGGCGTGACCCACCACGTCTAGCCTGTGCTTTTATTCTTTCTGGGTAATTACTTAGGAGTGGAATTGATGAGTGATAAGGAAAGTTTATGTTTAATTGTATAAAGTCAAACTACTTTTCAAAGTGTTTGCCCCATTTTACACTCTCACCAGCAATATATAGAATTCTGTTGCTTCACATCCTTGCCAACGCTTGGTAGTGTAAGTGTTTTTAAAAACTTTTTACCCATTTCATTTGGTCTGTAGTACTATTTCATTATAGTTTTAATTTACATTTCCCATGACTAAAGATGTTGAACATCTTTTTAAGTGTTCATTGGCCATTCATATAACTTCTTTTTAAAGCATCTGTTAAATCTTTTGCCAGTTTTAAAATTAGGTTGCTTGTCTTCTTATTGAGTTGTAAACTTTTTTAATATAGGCTAAATATAAGACTTTGTTAACTATATCCACTGCAAATATTTTCTCTATGTACTTTCATTGAAAACAATGTTTTTTTGTTATTGTTGTTTTTATTTTTATTAAAGTTATACATACAAGCACATATATTTAAGAATCACAACTCTACAGTTGTGTTATTTTAAAAAAGATAAGAAAAGCAGACACTACTCTCAGAGCAGTTGGAGGCACTTCTTTCAGCTTTTTTTTTTTTTTAAATTCACTTCCTTGAGTCTCCATGACACGCTCTTTGGTGAATTTTATTTTAGCATTACCCTCTGACTTCCCACCACGGAGGATGAGGATTTAATTCTTTCCTATGGACACACATACTCTTTTCATCCCCCCATCTTTCCAATATAGTTATGCCATAATTTTGTCTACCTCAGTATTCAATTTACATTATTGGGATTATATGGAAACTGCACAATTGAGCCATGTTGTAACCTTTTAATACTTTTCCTTTCTCATCTAATATTAATTGTCGCATTGGCTTAGTTTTCATGTGTTGATCACCAATTCAACCCCAAACTCGTTGCTGATTGTCTAAATCTCTCTCAGGTTGTTCCTCCCTATGAAGTAGCCCTTCCCCAGAACGTCTGACTTGCTACAGTCGGGGCTGGTTGCTCTCCATGTCGTCCTGGGGATTCCTGTCATCTGTGTTACAGCTCCTGATGTCTGCCTTTTTCAGCTCTGGCACCATCTTGGTGGCAAACATCCTCCAGTAACTAATTGTGCAACTACCACAGACTCCTGAAACCTCCACCTCCTTCAGTCATGCTGGCTCCTTCCAATCCATTCTCCTTACGGCAGCCAGGGGATCTTCTTAATTGTGAGACCCATACCTCATGAAGCCTCAAAGACTGAAAACATGCTTTTAAAAACATTCTGTCATGCTACCTCACCTGCTCTGTTTCTCTCTGTAGCTCTTCATCACCGGACACATTAAAATATATTTATGTGTCCATTCTGTCTTCTCTACTAGAATGTAAATTTCACAAATACGGAAACTTCGTCTTTTTACCCAGTGCTGAATCTCTGGCACCTAGAACACTATCTGGTATCTAAAAAACATTAACCATTTTTTTTTAAAGAATCAATAAAGTCTAATCCTTCCTTTCTCAATGGGATAATAGAGGCTAAACTGAAATTTTATTTTGGGTAAATGCATATTTATTTTGTCAATTGTTATCTAAAGTAAAATGTTGGAATATCTGCCTAGTAAAAAAGATTTGAAAGAATCACCTGGGCAGAAGCAACACTGGATTCTTACAGGGTTAAGGAAAATGCTTCAGGAAAATCATGCCCTTTAGAGAGAACTTAAATGATACTGTCTTCAATCTTTTTTTCTAGCCTGTAGAGCTTTTTAAGAAAGAAATTGAGACTGTTTCCTCACCGAGAGTTATACAATGAATGGAGAGCTATTATCTGTGCATGCACAGTCTGACAATTGCAGCCTTGAATAATGACGTTCATTGAGAGAAGTTTCTGAGAGTCAGAGAGAGGCTGCCATAATAAAATATATTTATAGAATTCTCTTGTCTTGGCTTAGAATAATTTGATAGACAAATAAAAGTCTTGGCATTAATCCTTTAATAAGAATTCTATGCTGCTGCTGCTTTTTTTTTTTTTTTTTTTTTTTTTGGAAACTATTGAGCAAAGTACCAAGTATTCTAATATGCAACCTCTTAATGTACAAATTCAGAAGTGTCATGAATTACATGGGAAGACACCACACTTGTTTTTCTAATGGTTTCACAGGGTAAATCTTGGCTGACCCCAGCCTGGTTTCACCAATTCAATGAGACCTCAGTAACTGACCTACCCAACCAGGAAATCCACCTACACGCCTATCCAGTTCAGGTTTCTGCCTTTGGTGGCATCTGAGGGTTTAATTTTGTACTCAACCACTTGGTTCAGCTACAGATTGAATTATGTATAGATTTGCTAATACTCTGTGTATATACTGTGAAACAGTTCTGATGTCGAATACTGATCCCAACTTTACTGGGTAAAGTCCTTATCCAGAACTAGAACCACTGCCTGTGCAAGGTTGACGTTGCGTGAATGGCGTCTCCTGGAGTCTATAATGTGAATGGTGCTCAATCAAGTCGTGCGACTTGGCAGCCCTGGCGCTCATCTCTTCCTCTCTTTGGACAACACCTTTTCATCCTTTTCAGTCCAATAGCTTCCCAGGGTCAGTGCTGACAAGCTCCCTGTGGAGTGCTCTGAGTCTCTCCATTTGCTCTACGATCAATCTCTAAAGAATAGTTGTGTTCTACCAAACAATGGAGTATAGCCACTCTTTTTTTCCATTGCTTTAACTGTGGATCGTCTAAGTACCCCAAGATCTGCAAGGATTGCAAAAGATTATACGGTTGGGTATTTGTGACTCTAAGTGAGAGAAGGAAACTTCTAGATTGCATCCTATCTGGAAAATGCGTCTCTAATTTTTTGTTGCCATTAACTTACTGCTCATTACAATATTTCACCATGAAAGTAGGACTTCTGGCCACTGGCTATAGGTTTGCAGTTTAGCAGGCTTATTGATAAACCAGCCACGCCTATCTCACTTATTGTACCTCAGCACCTAATGTGCAACGCTTGGCACAAACTCAGTTAATGTTTTTTTAACTAAATTAAAATTGAAATTTTGTAAGCTAGGTAGTTAAATAGGTTGTGATTTATTTGTATTGGTTTTGCAGTAGAAGCAATAGATGGATGCGCATTGAATCAAAATGCTGATCTGAGTTTATTAAAACAACTAAACAAACACAGTCTATGAGTTTGCATTTCATAGAAATCCATAGGGAATTTGTTGTAGGAAATATTTACCTTAAAGCTTTCCTTTCTGACCAACAGGGCTGTTAGCTACGAGAAGAGCTCCTGAATTATGGGAATTGATTTCTTAGAAAAATTTTCAGAATAAAAGAGGCAATAATGTTTTTTGGATGTTTGAATTGTAATCTGTTTTTTTTTTTTTTTTTTTTTGAGACAGAGTCTCACTCTGTTGCCCAGGCTGGAGTGCAGTGGCAACATTTCGGCTCAGTGCAACCTCCGCCTCCCAGGTTCAAGCGATTCTCTTGCCTCAGCCTCCCATGTAGCTGAGATTACAGGCATGTGCAATCACACCCAGCTAATTTTTATATTTTTAGTAGAGATGGGGTTTCACTGTGTTGACCAAGTTGGTCTCAAACTCCTGGCCTCAAGTGATCCACCAGCCTCGGCCCCCTAAAGTGCTGAGATTGCCAATGTGAGCAACTGCACTCTGCCTGAGATGTAATCTTAAATTGAACCAGGGTAAATTTTTTATTAATAATTAATAGAATCACTTATTAATAATTGATTGTATCAGCACTTTTCAGTTAAACATGTGGAATTGTACAAAGTATATCATTCGAGCCTCACATAAATCTCAAAACTGTGATTTTAAAAAATTTTCCATTTTGAAGATGAATAAAATTGAGGCTCAAAAAGACACAACTGATTGATTCATATTTACCCAGCTGGCAAGCATTTCAATTCTAAAACAATATTTTTTCCACTACGCCGCTTTATGCATTTTAATGTCATGAATGAAAATGGAATGATTCATATTAACAGCTTGTTAATTAATGTTTCAGGTGTTGTACCAGGTGTTTGAGACCCAAGGGTACGAAGTAGAATAAGACATCCTGCGGCACCCGTGGGGATAGTGATAGGCAGTTTCTACCACGAGCGTGCCTGGTGGAAGCAAGCGTTGCGGCTGCGTGAACACAGTCACGGAACCCTGCGAGCCTTTCAAGGATGGGGCCATATTACATCTCCTAATAGCCTTAGAGCCTTAGACACATAGTGTGTGCTCAGCAAATATTTGTTAGATGGAGAGTGACTGTGTTGATATAAGAAAAAATGAGAGTCAGGCGCAGTGGCTCAGGCTTATAATCCCAGCACTTTGGGAGGCCAACGCGGGTGGATCACAAGGCCAGGAGTTCGAGACCAGCCTAGTCAACCTGGTGAAACTCCGTCTCTACCAAAAATACAAAAATTAGCCTGGCTTGGTGGCGGGTGCCTGTAGTCCCAGCTACTTGAGAGGCTGAGGCAGAAGAATTGCTTGAACCCGGGAGGCTGAGGTTGCAGTGAGCTGAGATCACGCCACTGCCCTCCAGCCTGGGCAACAGAGCAAGACTCTGTCAGAGAAAGAACAAAAGAAAGAAAGAGAGAGGAGGGAAAGAAGAAAGGAAGGAAGAAAGGAAGGGAGGGAGGGAGGTAAAGAGAGAGAAAGAGGAAGAAAGGGAGGAAGGAAGGAAGGAAAGAAAGAAGGAAGGAAGGAAGGAAGGAAAAGAAGGTGACTACTGGATCCCAGTGTGCAGAACCCTAGTGTGGACAGGAGTTTCCCAAGACTTTCCAGGCAGAGGAAGTAGTGAGGTCACTGTGAGCTTTTAGAGTCACCTGGTTGTAGAGCAGCCCCACTGGCTAAAGGGATGTCCGTGCTGAAACAATGAGAGGTGGTTTCTTTGTACATCGTTCTTCAGTTAGTAGAGACAGACCAGCACGTGGTCTCCAGCACTGCTCATTTCACTGTGATGGTGCTGTTAGCTGGGACAGTGAAGAGTCTCACTTTCATAAGATAAAAACACGAGAGGTTGTTTCTCTCTCTCTCCCCTTTTTCCCCCATTGCCTTAAAATTGTATTACCTTTCGTTCGGATCAAGTGCTGCTCTTGAGAGAACAATCTCTGTTTCTGAGCGATTTGTTGAGAACGTCAAGTGCCAGACCACACGCTAATTAAAGCTTGTCACATACCATAATGGCACCTCAGTAATACTCCAATTAACAGTTACTTTAATTACACCACTTACATGAAATTAATGAAGAGTCTAGCTGATGAGAAATAAGAACCTGTACGTTAGAGCAACACAGAACGTTCATCAAGTTTCTGATGAAACAGCCTTTGAGAAATCTGTTCCTTCCCGTTGCCTAGTTTAAAAAAAAATATTTTCAGGGGGGCAGGAAAGTGGCTTTTTGTAAAAGGAGCTGCCAACGGATGAAGAAAGAGTATTATTCATTCTTGCTCTGGGAGGGCTGACTGCCCAGGCTTTCATGCCTTAGGGACTGAGTTCAAATCCTACATTTGCCCCGTCTAACTGTGCTTTCAGTGAATGAGGAATAGAAGAGAACTTCCTCACCCTGACAAAGGGCACCTAGAAAATATTACCAGCTCACATTGTACTTGCTGATGAGAGACTAGATATGTTTCCCCTGCAATCATCACTAAGACAAGGAAACCCCCTCTCGAACTTCTGTTCAGCATTGTACCTTGTACGTTGTAGTTTATAGCGAGTGTAGCGAGGCAAGAAAAGAAAAACACACTGAAATATAAAAAAGAGCAAAACTTCCTTAATTTGCAGACATGATTGCTTATTAGCAAAGCCAATGAAATGAAATCTATAAAACAAGGTACTAGAATTCATAAGTGAGTTTTGTGAGGTTGTAGAATACAAGATCAATATACAAAAATCAGTTATGTTTCTATATACCTTGAGCAACTTTTTTTTTTTTTTTTTTTTTTTTTTTTTGAGATGAAGTTTCGCTCTTGTTGCTCAGGCTGGAGTACAATGGCACAATCTCGGCTCACTGCAACCTCCATTTCCCAGGTTCAAGCAATTCTCTTGCTTCAGCCTCCCAAGTAGCTGGGACTACAGGCAAGCACCACCACGCCCAGCTAATTTTTTGTAGAGACTGGGTTTCTCCATGTTGGTCAGGCTGGTCTCAAACTCCCGACCTCAGGTGATCTGCCTGCCTCAGCCTCCCAAAGTGCTGGGATTATAGGCGGGAGCCACCGCGACTTTGGGCAACGTTTTAGTCTCCTGGGTCTGTTTTCTTATCTATAAAATGGCAGAAAATTTATATTCTTTGTAGAGCTGCTTTGAAGGTTAAGAAAATATAGGTTCTGGACTAGGCACGGTGGCTCACACCTGTAATCCCAGCACTTTGGGAGGCCGAAGTGGGTGGATCACAAGATCAGGAGTTCGAGACCAGCCTGGCCAACATGGCAAAACCCTGTCTCTACTAAAAACACAAAAATTAGCTGAGTGTGGCAGCAGGTGCCTGCAATCCTAGCTGCTCAGGAGGCTGAGGCAGGAGAATCGATTGAACCTAGGAGGCAGAGAGTGCAGTGAGCCAAGATCATGCCATTGCACTCCAGCCTTGGCGACAAGAGCAAGACTCCATCTCAAATATATATATATGTGTGTGTGTGCACGTTCATATTACAAGGTTCAATAAATGTTGGTTTATTCCATTTTTTTTTTTTTTTTAGAGCATACCAGATGGAGCCTTCAGTGGTTCTAACATGGTCTTACCTTCCATCTAAGCATGAAAAAATAAATGAGGAAAGTCACTTCAGCCTGGAGTAACACCCAGGGAACCCCCATAGCTGGAAACCATGCAGATGGAGCAATCATTAAGAGAAGTTCCAAGCCCAGAGCCTAAGCTTTCCTGTCTCTCTCACCTGTTATCCTCACCACCACTCCTTCCCATTTCTTTGGTTCAAGTCTGGACTTTTGTAGTGACCTCCTAAACATTCTTCTTATTTCTAATCTTGCTCTTCTTAAATTCAATCTAAACACTGCTGCCAGAGCAGTCCCTTTGGAAAGCAAATCTGATTACCTCATTGTTTCATTTAAACCCTCTGGTGGCTTTTTACTGTAGTCAGTTAAGCCCAAGCTTCTCAGCCTGGCTTGTGCACAAACACTGGGCACCTCTTGGACTGAACTACTTGCACTTCTCCCAAAACACCAAGTATTTTCTTGCTTCCCAATTTCCCTCGGTCCAGTCCTGCTTCCAGAATTCCTAGAACTTTACTCTCCACACCTGCCGACCCCACCGAACCATCACCTGGCAATCTACTATGCGTCCTTCCAGCCCAACTCAAGGTCATCTTCTCTCTGAAGTCTCTCTGGACTGCTCTGGGCAGGAAAACTGTGCACCTCCTCCATGCTTCCAAAGAAAATTTACAGCTTTATCATGACACTTACTATGTACTACTGTAATCTTTATTTACTTGCCTTTGAGCTCCTTGAGGGCACAGTCATGCTGCATTCTTCTCTGTGTCTCTTGGAATCCTTCTCTGCTTCCTGACGTGTTCCTTTGGCCCCACCCAGACCTGACAAACCCCACCTGCTCCTTTCTGCCATGATGGTTATCATTCCTTCCATTTCAACCTATCTCTAAGATCTCTGCTGAAATCTGGCCCCTTCTAGACCCTCTTCCCAGGATTTTCTTTCCAATGGGTTCATGGTGGCCATTTTGCCATCTAGGTAGTCCAAAATGGCTTTCTGATTTTCATCTTTGCCTTCTTCTCATATAGATAGGCAGAGAGTGCGTGAGAAATGAAGAAAAACTACAAAATATCATGCTAGAAAGTAAGGTACTACTGTAAATATGAACATGTGAATCTGTGAAACAGAAGGGTTAGGCTAACACTAGCTCTAGAGCACATAGAACTTAATGTACGCTACCGTAGTCATCACAAGGGGAAGGACCATTCAATAGATTATGCAGGGACAATTTGGAAGCTGATTAAAAACCCAAGATTCAAATTTTCATTAGTCTCCAAAATAAATTTCAGTGAACTAAAGAATTAAAAATAAAAACATAAGAAATCTAGAAGGACATATGAATAACTTAATGCTTGGAATGGAGAGAACCACCTAAAGTTAAAGCAGTGAAAGAAAACACAAAGAGAAAAACCAACAGATATGAATACACAAAATGGGGATCTTAAACGATCTATATTAAAAGGTAAAAAAGAAAAAGGAAGCAACCTGTAACCAGTTTAACAAAAAGTCAATACATGGTATATAAAGAGTTTACCAAATGCACAGGAAAAACACTAAGATCCTGATTTTAAAAAACTAACCAGGACAATGTGCTTCATTAGACAATGTACCTACGGGCAAACAGATAGCTAAAAAGTACTTTAAAGTATCAAATCCCAAAGAAATCAAATGCCAAGTAAAACTATGGCATGGTTTTCATTGTTAATTTTTTTTTTTTTTTTTTTTTGGTCAGAGTCTTGCTCTGTTGCTCAGGCTGGAGTGCAGTGGCATGATCTCGGCTTCCTGCAACTTCCACCTCCAAGGTTCAAGGGCTTCCTATGTTGCAGCCTCCCAAGTAGCTGGGATTACAGGTGCACACCACCACATCTGCCTAATTTTTATATTTTTAGTAGAGACGGGGTTTCCCCGTGATGATCAGGCTGGTCTTGAACTCCTGACCTCAAGTAATCTGCCCACCTCAGCCTCCCAAAGTGCTGGGATTACAGGTGTGAGCCACCATGCCTGGTCTCAAATTTTCAAAGAATTTAAGAGGTGATAATACTTGTTTCTGGTGAGGATGCTATAAGATAGACTTTTTCATATACAATTTTTGTTTGTTGATGGAAATATAATTTTAGGGCAAGGAATTTGGTGGTAAGTATTGAGAGCCTTAAAAATTATTGTCAAAAAGTAGGTTAAAATTACATGGGACATTGCTGGCTGGTATGATTTAATGTAACTGTGGTTTAATTTTTTATATTCATCCTTTATTTTGCAAATTATCAAAAATAAACATGTTAACTTTATAATAAGCAAAATGTTTTTGTGTGTTGGACACCTTAAAAAGAAATTCACCCAATCATCTCATGTCAAGAAATCTATCTGAAGGAAAAAAGAATAGACCTGAATAGATCAATGACAAGCAGTAAGATTAAATCAGTAATAAAAAGTCTTCCAACAAAGAAAAGCACAGAACTGAATGGATTCACAGCCAAATTCTACCACAAGTACAAAAAAGAAATAATACCAATACTCCCAAAACTATTCCAAAAAAATTGGAGAGGAGGGAATTCTCCCTGATATCAAAACCAGACAAGGACACAACAAAAAAAGGAAACTACAGTCCAGTATTCCTGATGAACATAGACACAAAAATCCTCAACAAAATACCAGCTAATGAAATCCAACGTTACATCAAAAAGAGCACACATTACAAATAAAAAAGATTTGTACCAGAGATGCAAGGATGGTTCAATATATGCAAATCAATAAATGTGATATATCACATCAACAAAATAATGGACAAAAATCATATAATTATCTCAATAGATGCAGAAAAATCATTTGATAAAATTCAGCATTCCTTCAAGATAAAAGCTCTCAGTGAACTTGGCAGAGAGGAAACATACCTTAAAATAATAAAGGCCATATATAACAAACCCATAGCTAACATCATACTGAATGGGGAAAAGCTGAAAGTACTTCCTCTAAGAATTGAAACAAGACAAGGATGGCCACTTTTATGGCTCCCGTTCAACATAGTACTGAAAGTCCTAACCATAGCAATCAAGCAATTGCAAAAAATAAAAGGCATCCAAATTGGAAAAAATTACATCAAATTGTCCCTGATGTCATATCTAGAGAAATCTAAAAGCTCCACCAAAAAAAATTTTAGATTTGATAAATTAGTTCAGTGAAGTTGTAGGATATAAAATCAGGGTGTGAAAATCAGTAGCATTTCTATACACCAATAATGATCTAACTGAAAGAGAAATCAAAAAGACAATCCCATTTGCAATAGCTAAAAACAAATACCCAGGAATAAATTTAACCAAGGAGGTAAAATATTTCTACAACGAAAACTACAAAACACTGATGAAAGAAATTGAAGATGATAGAAACAAATAGAAAAACATCTCATGCTCATGGATCGGAAGAATTAATATTGTTAAAATGACTATCTTGTCCAAAGCAATCTACAGAGTCAACGAAATCACTATCAAAATAACAGTGTCAAGGCTGGCCATGGTGGCTTGGCCACCATGCCTATAATACCAGCACTTTGAGAGGTCAAGTCGGGTGGATCACTTGAGTTCAGGAGTTCGAGGTCAGCTTGATCAACATGGTGAAACCCCATCTCTACTAAAAATACAAAAAATTAGCCAGGCATGGTGGTGGGCAGCTGTAGTCCCCAATACTGGGGAGGCTGAGGCAGGAGAAACACTTGAACCTGGGAGGTGGAGATTTCAGTGAGCCGAGATCGTGCCACTGTACTCTAGTCTGGGTGACAGAGCAAGACTCCATGGCCCAAAAAAAAAAGTAATTCTTCACAGAATTAGCAGAAACCATTCTAAAATTCATCTGGAACCAAAAAAGAGCTCGAATAACCAAAGCAATCCTTAGTAAAAAGAAAAAAATTGGAGGCATCATATTACCTGACTTCAAAATATGTTATAAGACTATAGTAACTAAAACAGCATGGTGTTGGTACGAAAATAGACACAGTAGACCACTGGAATGGAATAAAGAACTCAGAAATAAATCCACATGTTTCTAGGCAACTAATCTTCAACAAAGCCAACAAGAACTTACACTGAAGAACAGACACTGTCTTCAATAAATCGTGCTGGGAAAATTAGATTGCCAAATGCAGAAGAATGAAACTGAACCCCCATGTCTCACCATATACAAAAATCAATTCAAAATGTACTGAAGACTTAAAACTATAAAAATACTGAAAGAAAACCTAGGAAAAACTATTCTGGACATTAGACAAAGAGTTTATGTCTAAGACCTCAAAAGTACAAGCAGCAAAAACAAAAATGACTAAATTGTACTATATTAAACTAAAAAACTTCTGCCACCAAAAGAAATAATCAGTGGAGTGAAGAGACAACCTATTGAATGGAAGAAAATATTTGCAAACTATTCATCCAACAAGGGACTAATAACCAGAATATACAAGGAACCCAAGCAACTCAACAGGAAAAAAAAACCCTAAATAATCCCGCCATTACTTAAAAGAAGGCACACAAATGGCCAGCAAATATAAAAAAAAAATGCTCAACATCACTAATCATCAGAGAAATACACTGAGATATCACCTTAGCCCAGTCAGAATGGCTATGATTAAAAAGACGAAAAAATAACAGATGTCGGCAAGGATGCAGAGAAAAGGGAACTATCATTATACACTGTTTCCGGAATGTAAACTAGTATAGCCACTATGGAAAATAGTATGGAGATTTCTCAAAAAACTAAAAATGGAATTACCATTCAATTCAGCAATCCTACTACTGAGTATCTACACCTCAACCAAAAAAATTAAAGAAGAATTAATGTATCAAAGGGATGCCTGCAATCATATGTTCATTGCAGAATTACTCCCAAGAGCCAGATACGGACTCAACCTCAAGTGTCCATCAACAGGTGAATGGATAAAGAAAACATTATATATAATATATATATTCTCTTTTACATATAATATCTATTTCTCTTTTATATATTATATATTTCATATTTTTCTATTCTCTTTTATGACCAAATAATATTCCTGTGTGTGTGTGTGTGTGTGTGTGTGTGTGTGTGTGTATACATTTCACTGAAGATAATGACCTCCAGTTCCATCCATGTTGCTGCAGCTGACATGATTTCATTCTCTTTTATGGCCAAATAATTTTTATAATATTACAATATTTATAAAACTAAATTTTTGTAAATTAAATTTATTTATATATATATAATCACGTGCAGCCACATGGATGGAACTGGAGGTCATTATCTTCAGTGAAATAAGCCAGGCACCTAAAGACAAGTATCACATGCTCTCACATGTGGAAACTAAGAAATCCGGTCACATGGAAGTAGAGTGCAGAGACAGGTAACAGACTGGGAGGGCTGAATGTGGAGGACAGGGGAAGATGAAAAGACGTCAGTTAGTGGGCACAAATGCACAGTCAGATAGAAGGAATAAATTCACTGTTTGATAGCAGAGTGGGGTGATGTAGTTTACAAAATGGATTGTACTCAGGTGATGGACACCCTGAATACTCTGACTTGATCACTGTGTATTATATACATGTAACAAATCACTATGCGTTATGTACATGTAACAAATCACTATGCGTTATATACATGTAACCCCTTGGGGCTCTGGCTGCTTGGACTCTACCCCTCTCCATGTACCCTGTATATTTTTAGAAATAAAAATTGTAAAAAAGAAAAGATGATGACCAAAAAAAAAAAAAATCCATAGAATGCTATTTACCACAGCCAAAAGATGTCCAAAATAAATTAGACAACACTCACATAGTGGAGTACTACATGCAATTAAAATTATATTTAGGAGGCGCTCACAATAACACAGGAACATACTTAAACTGTTCCTGTTTGCTATCAGCTTGCTGTTCGTTTGCTAAGGCCACCATAACACATGACCACAAATCAGCTGCCTTAAACAACTGAATTTAATTGTCCCGCAGCTCTGGAAGCTCAAAGTCTGAAATGAAGGTGTTGGCAGGCTTGGTGCCCTCTCGGGCCTCTGAGGGAGAACCTGCCGTGGACCTCTCCCCTAGCTGCAGGTGGCTGCCGTCCATTCTTTGTGTTTCTTGGCTTGTAGCAGCATATTCCAGCCTCCACATGGCATTCTCCCTGGGTTTGTGCCTGTATCCAAATTCCCCCTCTTCATAAGGACACCTAACACATTGGAATTCGGCTCATCCTGGTGCCTTCATCCTAGCTCAGTCATCTGCAAAGACACTGTCTCCAAAGAAGACCACATTCACAAGTGCTAGGGGTTAGGACTTCAACTGCTTATGGGGGGCGGGGGACACAGTTCAATCCATAACATACAGTGATGTTTTATATACAAAAAAAGGAAATTAAGATGTCAAACCATAGACATCAAAGCCACGTCTTGAGACAATGCATAGAAAATGACTGGCTCACGCCTGTAATCCCAGCACTTTGGGAGGCCGAGGTGGGTGGGTCACCTGAGGTCAGGAGTTTGAGGCCAGCCTGGCCAACATGGTGAAACCCCATCTCTGCAAAAATACAAAAATTAGCCGGGTGTGGTGGCACATGCCTGTAATCCCAGCTACTCAGGAGGCTGAGGCAGGAGAATTGCTTGAACCCAGGAGGCAGAAGTCACAGTGAGCAGAGATCATACCACCTCATTCCAGCCTGGGCAACAGAACAAGACTCTGTCCCCCTCCTCCTCCCCAAAAAGACTGGAAACAGTACAAAAAAATGTTCACAGAGGCCATTTTGGGAAGTACACTTATGAGTGATTTCCACCCTCGCCCCCAGTGTTGCTCACATTTTCTATGCTGAGACCTAGCAACAGTTCTTCTCTCAGGACAAGGCTTGCCTCTCCCACTCCCCGGCCCCAAACACACGAAGGAGGCTCAGGCTTGTGTGCTGAGTTATAAACACACCCCTGTATCCTCCAGCAGCTCCGAGCTCACTTCCAGAATCAGCTCTGTGGTCTGGGGCTGGGACTCTGCAAAGCCCACGTCCATGTCACCAGCTGACTCTCTGTTAGGCTCCGCTGGCAGCAGGGATGGGGGCTGAGAGGCGGAAAGGACGTGCTCTTCCTGGTCACGCCGCTGTCCTTCTCCGCCTTGGCAGCTGCAGCTCCTCTGATAACAGCAGCTGGATCCATTACGTGGTTTTCTAACCTCCTGCAGAACCAGGCTCAATCTGCCTTCCTCTTTCCCCAGGACCAGCCAAGCAGACACCCTCCTCAGAGGTCTGGGTCTCAGCTCCACAGAACCCCTCCTGTAGCTCAGAGACCCCAGCACCAGCCAAACAGTGGCACCTCCAAAGACTGGGTTTGATGGTGCAGGACCCGTCCTTTGAACCCCACACTCTTCCTCTCTTGCCACAGCCTCAGGGGTGGTAGCTGCTTCCTGTTTGGTTACTCTTGTGACACTTTAGAGTTCATTTTATCCTTTTGGTCACCGGGTTAACACCTTATTCTTAACAATTCTTTGTATGAAATTCTCTGTGTTCAGGTCTTGGTGTGGTTTGTCTCTTGATCAGACCCTGACTGAAACAGCTTGTCCCAACCCAGCCGGAAAGCCCCACCCGGCTGCTAGGACGGTCCTGGGAGGATGTCTCAAAGGCGGAGACCGATCCCCTTTCCATAGCTTCAGGAGTTTGGCTAAACTTGATTTTCTAAGAGAAATGAGGTCCTCTTTTTTTTTTTTTTTTTTTTTTTTTTTGAGACGGAGTCTTGCTCCATAGCCCAAGCTGGAGTGCAGTGGCTCGATCTTGGCTCACTGCGACCTCTGCCTCCTGGGTCCCAGTTCAAGCAATTCTTCTGCCTCAGCCTCCCAAGTTACTGGAATTACAGGCATGTGCCACCATGTCCAGATAATTTGTGTGTGTGTGCATTTTTAGTAGAGATGGGGTTTCACCATATTGGGCAGGATGGTCTGGAACTCCTGACTTTGTGATCGGCCCGCCTCAGCCTCCCAAAGTGCTGGGATCACAGGCATGAGCCACTGCGCCTGGCCGAGTGTCCTCTCTTCTTGCCCTCAAAGCTCCTCTCGCTGGCTCCCTCCTCCTCCATCCCTCCTTCTTCCCATCTTCTCTCCACCTCCCCCTCTGTCCTGCCCCTTCCCGCCATTCCTGGTCTACTCATCCAGAGAAAGAACAAAACATTCTTTAAAAGCTTAGGGACCTTAACTTCACAAGGAGTGCCACTCCAGGATTTTTCTGCTTCTAACAGGAAGTAATGAAAACAGAAGGAAAGGAGTTATTTCTGCCCTCAGGACACTGGGTCACAACCACCCCGATAGAGCCTTCCAACCTCGTCGGGGCCATGCGTCCGTGGAGGAACCAACGGAAGTGGATCAAGTGGGGCGGGCGCGGTGGCTCATGCCTGTAAGCTCAGCACTTTGGGAGGCGGGTGGATCACCTGAGGTCAGGAGTTCGAGACCAGCCTGGCCAACATGGCAAAACCCCATCTCTACTAAGAATACAAAAATTAGCCAGGCATGGTACTGTGCGCCTGTAATCCCAGCTACTTGGGAGGCTGAGGCAGGAGAATTGCTTGAACCTGGGAGGCCGAAGCTGCAGTGAGCCGAGATCGTGCCACTGCACTCCAGCCTGGATGGCAGAGTGAGCCTCCATCTCGAAGAAAAAAAGAAGTGGACCAAGGTCTGTGGCCTTAGCGTGAATTGGGCTGTAGATGACTCAAGTATTGTTTTCTCTTTTCTTGAGGTCAAATCAAGGCTCCTCACCTTGGGCTTCAAGCTCTGGCAGCCATCTTCACAGAAATTCAGGTGACCTTCATGAAAAAGCATTGCTGTGGCTTGCCTGAGGTCCTCTCGAGGCTCCCTGGCCACCTGCTCGGGCCTCGGGCTGCCTGGACTCTAGTCTCTCGCTCTGTCTCTCCTCTTCCCCTCCAGGACTCTGCTTGTCGCATCCAGTACTCTGCCTTTGAGAAATTCTGCTCTCCCTTCAACACTCCCCCTTACCCCAGATGACTCCCACTCTACCTTCAGTGCCCCTGCTGTGCTCCCACAATGCGCTAAGACTCTGTGTGGTCTCCATCCTTAGCCTTTCCACTCTTGTTGCCACCAAGGCTCTCATCATCCCTCTCTGTCACCAGGCTGGCCCATTCTCAGGACAAGGACTATATGCCACACACTTTTGTACCTGCCACACCCAGCACAGGGCCTAGCCCAGCGGGCATGGGTTTGACCAGGGCTAGGCTTTGCAACAGATTAGTCAGAGCTGACTGCACCCCACACCATCTTCCCTGAGGAGCACCAGTCCTCCCGGGGAGGTGGGACTGTCCAGGTGACAACATGACACCTAAGGTGGTGGCTCAGGTGGGGACACCCTGCCTCCAGGGCTCAATGGTCAGGCTGAATCCTCTACCCTACAGCAGGTGAGGGCTGCCCCTCCACTGTGACTTGGTGCCCAGGCTCCCAGACACGCTGTTTTGTGGCACACACCTCAGTCTCCATCCAGAGCATCTTCCAGCAAGACAGTCACGTGATCACAGCCAGGCTGTGCTGGGAAGCTGGCTATGAGCAGGTCCTGCCTGCTTCTCCCGCCTGCGCCCGCTTCTCCCGCCTGTGCCTGCTTCTCCCACCTGGGCACCATTTTCTCTCTCATGTGCCTGCTTCTCCCGCCTGGGCACCATTTTCTCTCTCATGTGCTTCGCTTGTGTCAAGACAATGTTTTCTTGCTGTGAGCACTTGTCCCTGCCTCTGTGTCTCCGCTCAGCCACCCTGAGCCTCTGGTTTCCCAGGAGAGTGGGGAGCTTCTTTAGGGTTAAGTCAAGTCGGCTTTAGCACTCCCGGGTGCCTCCCCCCGGCCCCGGACATCCTAGCTGACAACATCCCTGATGACCCTCAAAGCCAGGCTCAGCGCTACTTTCTCTCCTGGAAACTCACTCTCAGTGGGTCGCCCGCTCCCAGAAGGATTAGGGCCTCTATCCTGCGTGTTTGTGTGGTCCACGTGGTTTGTGCAAACCTTTCTGGGGCTCTGACCTCACTGTCCTGCAGTCATTGGTTGCCTGCCTGCCTGCCTGCCTGCCTCCATCACTGGGCACTCACCTTCAGGCAAGAGGTCTCAGGAGTGCCAGTAAGTAGCAGGTGAGGTCTGGAGAGGCACAGCTGCAGGCCAGCCTCCTGGAGGCCGGCTCTGAGCCAGAGATGAACATTCACGGAACTCTCTGCCGAGTGAGGAGCATGGGGCTGGGCACAGAGAGACGCTGAGCAGTGATGCAGTCATAGCAAATGCCTCAGTCTGTCTTTCGTGAGCTGTCCCTGACCCAGGCAAAGGGCTGGGCACTGACCAGGCGCTGGATGAGGGCTGCTCTGGAAGGGAATGTGAACCTGCCAACTGCTACGTTGGGTCATCCACACCAGCTATGAGCCTGCAACACTCCTGGAGTCAGGGCCAGAGTGCTGTGGCCTGAGGGGCTCTGGAGGCCACCCCAGCTCTCAGCACCCACTTCAGAGCCTCCCATTAGCACCCAGTCTGGATTTTTCCCAGTGTGGACCGAAGACTCCTGAATCATACAACCTCCGTGCTGGGGCCCGGAAATCTTCACTAGTGACCTGGGCGACTTTAATGTACGCTAAAGTTTAAAGTAACTCTTCTGGGTCTGTTGCCATCCTCCCTCCCAGCTGTAAGTTCATAAGAGGAGAAGCTGAGATGGAGAAGGGCGAGCGGCACGACAGATTGGTAGAAGGAGCAGACCGAGCTCTGAGGCATCCTATAATGTGAGCGAGGGAGCTGGGAGGCGGCCTCAGAGGGCACGAATGAGAGAGGAGAGCTGGGGGCCCTGGCAGCCAAGCGCCAGCATCATGTCATCCAGGTGGCACCTTCTGATGAGCCTGCTCCCTAGTCCTGGCCCTGCACAGTGGCACTCATGGGAAAAGTCACCATCCTCTCCGTGTGAGACCCTTGTAAGCCCCACTGGAGCTGTTTCAGGCCAGGAGAGCCAACTACCACTGGCACTACCCTCTGCAATTTGGAGGGTCTTCTCATTATCAAGAGTGAGGGGAATGAGGTTTCCTTCCAAAGTACACACAACACTGACTCCTTGTCTCAAGTACCCTCTGTGTATCAACTCATTTAATCCTCCCAGCCGTCCAGGGAGGTAAGCACTCTCGTCACTGGCTTTGTACAGAGGAGCAAGCAGAGGCAGTGAGGGTAGGGAACCGCGGGCTCAGACTGTAAGAAGTGGGTCCTGAATTGTGCCGCCTGGCACAAGCTGTTTCACATACTTTTCTTCAGGTTTTCCAGTAGGTGTTATTGTGCCCATTTTATAGGAGGAGACTGAGACTCAGATAGAATCAGCAGTGACTTGAGACACTTAGAAATGAGGAGATAGACACACATGTGCACAGATATTTGGCATCCCACGAAATGCATTTTGTAGAGGAAAGGAAGGGAGGTCAAAGAGAGCAGGGATTGTGGGACGCATCACGGGGAGGTGACCCAGAGCTGCCTCCTTCAAGATCAGAGGATTTGGGCCAGGTGTGGTGGCTCACGCCTGTAATCCCAGCACTTTGGGAGGCCAAGGCAGGCAGATTGCCTGAGGTCAGGAGTTCGAGATCAGCCTGGCTAATACAGTGAAACACCATCTCTATTAAAAATACAAAAATTAGCCAGCTGTGGTGGCATGCACCTGCAATCCCAGCTACTAGGGAGGCTGAGGCAAGAGAGTTGCTTGCACCTGGGAGACAGAGGTTGCAGTGAACTGAGATTGTGCCATTGCACTCCAGCCTGGGTGATAAGAGCGAGACTTTGCCTCAAAAAAAAAAAAAAAATCAGAGGATTTTGCCTGGTGGATGAGGTGAGGATGGCACCTGTAAATACCAGAAAAAGCATGGTATGTTCAAAGAGCAGCAGGCAGCATGGAGCAAAGAGGGAGGAGGTGACCTTGGACTTCATCCTTGAGCACCAGAGGTCCCTGTGAGGTTCTGGAGCAGGGAGGACCTGCCCATTCTGATCTGAGGGACAAGGGAGTGGCGGAAGCTGGGAGCGGTGGGTGGGTGGGGGCATCCCTCCCTCTGCATCTCCGCCCACTGTGGGTCTGCACGTGACTCTTCTCAGGAAGATGGAGGCTGCTTCCTGCAGATTTAATTCAATGTCAGCTGCAAAGCTCTATTAGCTAAATTGGCCATCAACCAGCGTGTCTGTTTCGCATAATGGGGTTTTGTACAAAATGAGTTTTTCACTGTGTTAAAAAGTGTCATGTTTGAATTAAAACTTATTCCAACATTCGGGCTCATGAAAGCCTCAAATGGGCATTGATCAATGGGTTCCCATGTGTTTCCATGGAAACAGGAGAAGGGAGGCAGCGCCCCAACATGATGCTCCGGGTGCTCATTGGTGTGACCCCCTTCCCATCGGTTCCACCTGAAAGCAGAGACCTGGAGGTGGGGGAGAGGGGGCTGGATACCATGTGGGGACCAAGGGGAGGGACAGATGCCTCAGCCTGCCTGGTGCTTGAGCCTCAAGGTCTGAGTTGAGCATGGTTGTTGCAGCAGCTAAACATGTACTTAAGAATTTATTGGCTGGGTGCGGTGGCTCATGCCTGTAATCCCAGCACTTTGGGAGGCCAAGGCGGGCGGATTACCTGAGGTCAGGAGTTTGAGATCAGCTTGGCCAACATGGTGAAACCTCATCTCTACTAAAAATGCAAAAATTAGCTGGGTGTGGTGGTGGGCACCTGTAATCCCAGCTACTGGGGAGGCTGAGGCAGGAGAATCGCTTGCATCCGGGAGGTGGAGGTTGCAGTGAGCTGAGATCGTGCCACTGCGCTCCATACTGGCGACAAGCTAGATGTAGAAAAAAAAATTTATATTTGTATTTTTGCTGGGCTTCCCACAAACTGACTACTTGCCATGCACTCAGCTCAAAGGTCTTTCGTAAACCAGCTCTTCGCCAAGCATTATTCCTGCCACGTGCAGCCTTGGCTGGCCTGGGAGCATGCTGTGGGCAAAGCCACGACAGTTAAGGCAGGTGCCTCAAAAGGACCCTGGAGAATCACCTCCCCTGTCTGGTCACGGGTTCCTCGTCTCTACAATAGGAATTAGTGTAAAGCTGCTCTTTTGGGGGCCAGGAGATCTGAATCTAGTTCCCTCTCTGTCTCTGACGTGGGCGCAGATGGCTTAGCCTCTCGGTGGGGCAGTTTCTCTATCCATAAATTGGGAGTGGTATCTTGGGTCCCTCCAGCCCTGCCCACTGTGGGTAATGTCATAGGAGTAGGCTTCTGGCAGGCAGGGGCCAGCCCCATGGGTAGCCTGTATGGCAGAGTGACTCCTGCCAAAGAGGGCGACCTGTGGCCGGCGCTTCTGCCGGGATCTCCATGGTCCTGCTGGCATCCGCAGGCCTTTTCTCCTCTCATAGATGCCTCAGACTAACATGGATCCCACCACGGGCCCAGCCCTTCCACAGTCACATGCCTCACTGCATCTCAGCTTCCAGCAGCCCTGCAAGGCCGTTGGGTGATCACAATTCTCACATCATGCATGAGGGCCCGGGCAGGGAGGCTAAGCCATCTCCCGAGGTTCTACTGCTGTTACCTGGCATGGCTGGCACTAGAACCAGGGCTCTTGCCTTCTCACCTGCGTTCCCTCTGTTTCCTCAAACCACAGTGGCTGTCAGATCCCGCATCCCTGGCTGAGCCCAGGCGTGGGCCCTTCAGAGCTGGCCTGTGCAGGCTGCTGTGAGGCTGGCCACCAGCCACACGTCTGCCCAATTTACCCACACAGCCATATGGCCGGGGGCCTGTTTTGCTAGGGGACGGTGGAGTCAGTGAATGGCTCGCTCTGTGCCAGGGACCAGTGCCTGATTCAATTTAGACCTGCCTGTCCGGGGACCTGCCTGGGGGAATAAAGCCTGCTCTCTCTGAAAGACAAGGGCAGACCATGGCAGAGGCCCCATAATCAGGTTTGCTGGGGCCCGGTCAGCAGCCGTGCGGCACCGCACCGCCTCGTCCCCCGGCCTCTGCAGGGTCAGTGTGGTGGCACGCCTGCCCTGTGGCTTCACAAGCCTCCTCTTTCCCCCTTAATCGAATCAGGCCTCCAGCCTGGCATTCTTCTGGCCTGAAGTCATCTCTGTGGGGAGGGGAGCTGGGGGCAAGGCACCAGGAGCTTGCACCCTGGTGGCCAGAGCCAGAAGGATCTCCAGGAATCACTAGTAACCCACTCTCCAAAGACACAGTGGTTGAGGCCAGGGGCAGGTTCATCCTTGCTGTGGTCTGGAGGTAGTGGCCCCTGCAGAGTGGGGACCAGGGGGACCAGGGTCCACACAGGCAAGGAGTTATCTTTTCTTCCCATTCTGCTATTAAAAAACTGAAGGCTGAAATGAGAATGAACAGATCCTCGCTCCCCACAACATTGGTCAAACTCAGCACCACAAACATAACGATAGGAAAAAAATAGATACAGAAGAGTACACACTATATAATCGCATCTGTGCGAGGTCGAGTGAGAACAGCTCTAGTTCTAGAAGGCAGGGGCAGTGTCCTTTGCTGGGAGGCGGTGGGTGAGGGGCAGACGGAGCTGCTGGGGTGCAGGTCACATCATGATCTGGACCCGTGAGTCTGTTTACTCTGTGAAAATGGATCAAGCCATATGCATGGAGTTACTATCTTTCTCTATGTATGTTATACCTCAGTAAAAAGTTTGCAAAAATCTGAAAGCTGGGATAGACTGTCTTTTTAAGGAAATATTTCCTGAATACCTGCGCCATTCCGACCCTTGCTGGGTGCTTAGAGAAGACTGGCAGAGCTCTTAACTAGAAGGGGCTGTGCCGCGGTCAGTAGCTGGGCAGTGCAGGGAGTGAGGGTTCTGCCGGAGGGGTGTGCCCAGCGCTGAGCAGGGGGAGCCCAGGAAGCTCCTAGAGGGAGTTGAGGCCCAGCCTGGGTCTCTTGGTTCAGGCTTGTGTGGGAAGCAGGAAGGGAGAAAGGTGTCCTAGTACAGGCAGTAGTGTGGGCATGTAGGGTGCACTCCAGGAAGCTGTGCCCCATAGGACACCATGTCCAGCATAGGCAGTCTGCTCTGGGAGTTCCGGGCAGAAGGCTGGATGATAAGCAAGGGTCACACAGGCCAACGACTTTAAACCTCGATATGCTCTAGGGTCCCCCAGAGAGCTCTTGGGGCTCCACCCACAACCCCAGGATCAGAATCTCTGAGACTGTTAGCACAAAAGCAGAAGGCTCCCTACGGCAGCCCTTGATGAAGATTTGGCTGGAAAAGCACTGATCAAGAGCAGCCCTTTAGAGAGATACTCCGACCCCTATTTCAGACCAGCTAGAGGACTGAGGGGTCCTGGTCCCAGTGAGAAGCACCAGTGGTCAGACCCATGGCAGAGGCAGCTGGGATAGAAAGAAGTGGTGAGACGCAGACCTATGGGGAAGGAATCCTGAGATACCTGAGCAGACTGTGGCCAGCAGGAGATGGCAAGGAGAAAGCCCAGGTTTCTGGCTTGCACGGTTGCCACGATAGGGATAGCATCATGAGATAGGAAATTCTAGAGGGGAAGCCGGGAGAGTCAGAGGAGAGCCTATGGAGGGACGTCCCGTGATGGTGGGCCCTGGGCTACAGGGAGGGTGACACGAGCAGTCAAGAGAGATGAGAGCTGGACAGAGGGGTTGCGGCATCGTGGTCAGACAGAGATCCACAGCCTCGCAGGTGACAGTGTCCCTTGGGAGACTGTGTAACGCGTGAGAAGGATAAACAGAAGATGAAGCCTCAGAGCATAAGGGCTTGGCTTGGAACTTGGAGGAGCTGCTGGGGGATCCCTGGTCAGGGCTGCTCATCTCACCTAAAGAGAAGAATTTTAGGAATGCATGAGAAGTTTCCTGGCACAGAACTGGCACTGAATCTGTGCCAATTCTCCTCCTGGCTCTCCCCTTCCACAGGGACTGTGATGGCACGTGCCATGCTCCTTCGTTACTCGTCCCCTTAACAAAGGCATTTCTGGCTTTTCCAGGCAGTTCTGGTCTTTGATGGTCACTCAGAAAATCTTGGAACTGTCCCAAGTTCTCTCAGGAAGGAGCTTGAAGATGTGGAAACATCTGTCCGCTGAGGCCTGTAGCCATCTTCAGCCCCAGATTCAGCTCACAGTCTTCTCCACTAGACTTCTGAAGGGCTGGCCACCCATCTACATGGACTTACCTCGGTTCCCGAACCTCAGCCACACATCTGAGATGGAGTGAGTTGACGCCGTGTGCCAGCTCTCTGTGTGGAACTCGGCACCAGGAGCTTACAGCAGGGAAGGCCAGGAAATCCCAGGAGTTTGGGCATCACCTAGTTTATCATGTCTTCCACCTAGGGAAACTGAGGCCCACAAGACAAAGGGTCTTCCCCAAGGTTGGACGGGGAGGTGGAATCATTTTGTCTGCAAGCACAGGTTGAGAGAGACAGTGAATGCCCCAGTCTCCCTTTTGTGCAGCTAGTTCTTACCTTCCTGATTCACCTATGTAGATGGGAAAGTGCAGCAAGCAGGAAACTCAGGCCTGAGTCCGCTGGAGCCTCTGCCCTCCTTCTTTTCTATATTGATGTCCCCTTCTTCTCCACTTTGCCCCATCTCTGCATTGATTTTATATACACGTGGGGGGAAAAAGCGCTTCCCCTGATGGTGCACACACCCAAGGGTTTTGATGGGTTGACTATCAAGTGGGAATCTCTTCCATCAGTGGTCAGGATGAGATCCCTGAGCACCAGCTGCCTGTGGGGTGCTGGATCAGGAAAGACATCTGAGAAGACTCTGCCCTGGAGAGCCTCCAGCCTCGTGTGTGTGGGGGGTGAGGGGGACGGAGGATCTGATCCCACGCCTACTGACAACAGCATGAGGCTTGTGATGGCAGATACTCACCCCTCCCATCTGCCAAAGCTCCAGCATGTGGTCACATCCACCCTCTAATTATTTTCACGCTTTAAATTGGGGAATAATTTACATACAGGAAAATTCATCTTTTATATACATTTCTGAGTCTTGACAAACGCTTACAGCCATGAAACCACCGGGGCAATCAAGATACAGAATAGTTGATCACCCCCAAATTGCCCTGCTCCCCTTCGTAGTGAGCCCCTCTGCCCACTCCCAGCCCCTGGCAACCAGGGATTGCTTTCTGTTCCTACAGTTTAACTCTCCCAGGGAACACATTCCACGGCATGGGTGCACCATCTGTTTATCCTTTCGCCAGCTGAATGTCACTTAGGTTGCATCTAGTATTTGGAGATCAGGCATAAAGCCACATATTAAGCATTCACATACTTGTTTTTATGACAACATAAATATTCCGTTCTCTTGGGTAAGAACCTAGGAGTAAGATTCTTGGATCTTATGGTAACTGGATGTTTAACTTTAAAGGAAATGCCCAGCTGTTTTCCACCGTGGCTGCACCATTTTGCTTTGCCCCAACAGCGAAACATGGCATCACTGTTGCTCCACACCCTCGCCGACGCTCAAAGCTGGCAAAGGTTCACCTTTGTTTTTTTCTCCTTTCAGCCATTCCGATAGGTGTAACGTACATCATCTCGTTTTGATTTGCAATCTGTCCTGGGATGGCCAAGCATTAGCCTTACCTGCTACACAGGCAAAACCAGAAGCTCAGCGCAAATTGGTGGCTCAGCCATGACCCCACACAGAGACTGTCAGAACCCGGGCACAGCCGAGGTCTTCTGGGTGGGACCATGGTTCTTCCTGTGTGTTGAGTGGGAAAAGTTCTTCCAGGCCTTGGCCATGGCCCTGAGGGAGACCTGAGGTAAGTGGAGGTGATCAGAGGAAGCTAAGCCCTGTCCATTTGGGGCTACTTCAGAAAGTCCCCATTGAAGAAGGAGCTAAGCCCTGAAAGACTAAAACGGGGAAAGCAAATCAGGTAGAGGGAAAAGCACGAGCAAAGGTGTGCAGGTGAAAATATACGAGCCACGTTTGGGAATGTACATCATCCAGTACAGCCCCAGGAGGACATCCAGCTAGAGAGCCCAGCTGGCTCCAGACCCAGGAGGAATGATACAGTAAGAAGAGCAAGGAGTTGTAACATCAAGATGCCTGGACTGGAGACACAATCAGAACTGCAGTCTCCTAGTCTGTAAAATGGAATCAATAATAGTTCCCTGGCAGTGTTTCTGAGAGGCTCAAAGGGCATAAGATACAAAGAAGTGATGACCGTGACATGCCACACAGACAGGAGGGGTAGCGCTGGAGGCACAGTGCCTGAACGCTGGAAGTGTTTGGCAAAATGAGGAAAGTCTTGCATGCTGGTGAATGTCATTCCTAGGCAGCAGCAAATCCTCCTTTCTTAACCCATGGGCTTATTAGAGACTCAGCCCATCGAAAGGAGTCTAAAACCTGCAAAGGCAACGGTCCTTGCCAGCCAATAGCCAGTGTGTCTTTCCCACCCCCTCACCTTTGGAGACAAGAGTCTTGCTCTGCAGCCCAGGCTGGAATGCAGTGGCACAGCCTCAGCTCACTGCAACCTCCGCCTCTGGGTTCAAGCAACTCTCCTGCCTCAGCCTTCCAAGTAGCTGGGATTACAGGCGTGTGCCACCACACCTGGCTAATTTTTTTGTATTTTTAGTAGAGACAGGGTTTCACCATGTTGGCCAGGATGCTCTCGAACTCCTGACCTCAAGTGATCCACCCACCTCAGCCTCCCAAAGTGCTGGGGTTACAGGCATGAGCCACCGTGCCTGGCTACCAGTGTGTCTTTATGGCAGGACTTTGAACTGGTCTCGGCAGCAGAAGTCTCTGGAAGCGAAGGGAGGTGCATGGTGAGTGTCACACAACTGTTTCAGGACAGTGAGACCAGGTGGCAGTGAGGACAGGATGGAGGGCCAGCAGTGCTCTCACGCGGGATTCCTAAGTGCTTCGATTATGATCATTTCTGTTGGAGGGAGAAACGGGGGAGGGGTCTCTGTGTAACACAATGCTGCTGGTACCCCTGTGTTCAACTGCAGGTGGAGACAGGCACTTTGCAGTTGATGTGCTGATGCTCAGTCCAGCACTCAGAGACCTTCCATCCACCTCCCGGCCTCATCCCCCATGTGCCACCCTGTGGCTCCAGCCACATGGACTGTGCCCGGCCCTGCACACACACCCCAACCCCGCAGATCTTGCACACCCATCTTCAGGCTGCACTCTCCTGACTCCGAGACTCAGCTCAGACTGTATGTTCTATAGGGCTCCGGGATGCCCTTCTTTCTCCAAAACTGCCAATGAAATCCATACCTCCTCAAGACCTGCTAATTTTCACTTCTTCCAAGAAGCTTCAGGCCCAGATATCTGCATCTGAATTCATCTGTCCTCAGCCCAGTCTCCCACAAGGCTCTGCAAGGAATCTGGCCGCCCAGGGTTTAACTTTAAAGGAAACTGTACAGCTGTTTTCCAAAGTGGCTGCACCATTTTGCTTTGCCCCAACAATGAAACATGAGAGCTGCAGATGTTCCACATCCTTTTAAAAAACATGGTGGTAAAATATCCATAATGACAAAATTCACCATTTTAACATGTCTGTTGTTTGTTTGTTTGTTTTTAGAGATGGGGGGGGTCTCACTTTTTTGCCCAGGTTGGTCTCGAACTTCTGGGCTCAACCAATCCTTCTGCCTCAGCCTCCCAAAGCGCTGGGATTAAAGGTGTGAGCCACCATGCCCAGCCCATTTTAGCCACTTTTAAGTGAAAAATTCAGTGGCAGTAAATACATCCTGTGTACGAACATCTCCGCTATTCATTTCTAGAAGGTTTTTATCTCAAAGTAAAACTCTGTACCCACTAAACATTCACTCCCCATTCCCTCCCTCTCCCCAGCCCCTGGCAACCGACATTCTACTTTCTGTCTGTGAATTGGGCTCCTCTTGGTACTGACAGAAGTGGAATCACAGTATTTGTTCTTTTGTGTCTGGCTTCTTTAACTTAGCATAATGTTCTCAAGGTTCATCATGCAGATGCTGCAGCGTGTATCAGCGCCTCATTGTTCTACACATTATACGTGTATGTATATGTATACCACATCTTGCTCACCCCTCACCTGCCAATGGGCGCTTGGGCTTCTTCCACCTTTTGGCTCTTGTGAATGATGTTGCTATGGATGCTGGTGTACCAGTACCAGCATCTGTGTGAGTCCCTGCTTTCCATTCTTCTGGTATATAGATCTAGGAGTAAAATTGCTGGGTCAGATGGAAATTCTGTCTTTAGTTTTGTGAGGAACTGTGTCAGGGCTTTTCAGGACCATGCGAGCAGTAGTACAGGGGTACAAGGAGGGCAGGGCCCATGGTGCCTTCACCCCCCTGTGGCAAACCCTGAAGGGATCTTTGGGTCCTGACAGTCCTGGGTTCAAATCCCAGGTCTACTTCTCATTAGCAGAGCCTCTATTTTCTTGCTTTTGAAATTTAGATCATAACACCTACCTCACAGGGTGGCTGTAAATATTCAGCCACTCATATTGTTGGACGCCTGGCACCCTGCAGGTGTTCAATAAATAATCATCCTGCCCCCGTCACTCACTCCTGTCTCCTCATCTGTAAAAAAGCATCCTATTTACTAAATGCCTCGTAAACCCCAAATGCTTTCAGGACAACTGGGTGGAAATGTTCCGTGGCAACTTTCTTTAGAAAACATACCTCCCCTTTTAAAGAAGCCCATAATTCCTCCACATGCTTTTCCATCTGTTCCCCCAAATGTGATAATTAGGAAATGATGCTGTCACTTTCGAAAGTGAGAAACCTGCCCCTCCCATCCCTCTCTGAGCGACATGGCAGAAGGATGAGCAGATCTTCGTGCCACAGTCAGCCCGTCCCCAGGCCCAAGCACACGGGCAGCCCAGATTTTGATGCGGTTCACAAACCAGATCTAGAAGGCAACCCAAGGTGTGGGGTGAAATGCTGAGTCCCAGGTTAGCTGAATGGAAGGGGGCTTGGAAATCACTTTGGCCATTCCCTCACCACGTATAGTCCTTCTCCATTGTGTCCTCACCATGTCTAGAACAGGGAGTACAACTCGTTCCATTCCGATTGGAGAACGGAGGCCAGAGAGGCAGAGTGAGCTTCTGAATGGAGCAGATTGGTCGGACAGCCAAGGCATACCTCTCCATCTCCCCCACACCCTCCAGCCCACACTGGAGATGTGGTCACATGGCATCCAGCCCTTCAAGTAAGCTGAGGATTTGTTTAGTTTTAATCAAGTATATACCGGGCTGATGAGTGTCCACCCAAAATTCCTGTCAACCTCAGAATGCGACCCTACTTGGAATCAGTCTTACCGGGGAAATTAAGTTAAGATGAGGTCATGCTCAATTAGCAAGGGCCCTAACCTAATATGGTGACTGGTGTCTATAGAAGAAAGGAAAGCAGAGATGCAGATAGACACACCAAGTGAGAATGCCACGTGAGGACAGAGGCAGAGATCGCAGTGGTGCAGCTGTAAGCCAAGGGATGCCAGGCTGCCGGCACCACCAGAAGCCAGGGAGAGGCAAGGAAGATTCTTCCCAGAGTCTCAGGACAACACCTTGCTGATACCTTGACTGCAAACTCCCGGCCTGCAGAACTCTGGATGGAGGAACCTCTGTGTTCTAAGGCACCCAGTTCATACGATGCCATTGAGCAGCCCTAGGAAACGGATCCAAGGGGAGAGTGGGAATCTGGAGCTCCGGGGCTACCTGTCCTCCAAGCTTTCAGCCAGCCAGTTCTGTCTCCTGCTTCCCTCACACCATTTTCCATTTCTAGCTTGGAAGCCTTTATTCATGCACTGCCCTGTCTACATTTGGACGCCTCTCAAAGCAGAGCCTGAGACAAGGATTTGAGTGCATGCTGTTTCTTTTTTTATGTTATTTATTTTGAGACACAAGCATTTGTGTTTATTAACCAAGGGGAGGAGGAAAGTTGGAGCAGTGCAGACTCCTAATCAGTCCCTTCTGTAGTCTACCCACCGAGGCCAGCTGTCAAGGACTGGGAAGAGCAGTAGACAGGCCCCCTCCTCCCTGCCCTGACCCCAGGCTGAGTTCCCAGGGAGCCAGGGCTCACTGGGTAAGGAAGAGAAAGTCAGCAAAGGACAGAGGCTGATACGGCTTGGCTCTGTGTCCCGACCCAAATCTCATCTTGTAGCTCCCACAATTCCCACATGTTGTGGGACGGATCTGGTGGGAGATGACTGAATTATAAGGGTGGGTCTTTCCTGTGTTGTTCTTGTGAATGGGTTTCCCGAGATCTGATGGTTTTAAAAACAGGAGTTTCCCCACACAAGCTCCCTCTTTGCCTGCTGCCATCCACGTTAAGATGTGACTTGTTCTTCCTCACTTTCCGCCACGATCGTGAGGCTTCCCCAGCCACGTGGAACTGTGAGTTCTTCCTTAAACTTCTTTCTTTTGTAAATTGCCCAGTTTTGGTTATGTCTTTCTCGGCAGTGTGGAAACAGACAAATACAGAAGCCAAGCGAGGAAGCAGGAAACTGAGCCACTGGGGAGACAAGACTGGGGAGATCCCGGGGCCCCTCACCCTCAGTAGAGAGGGCACAACACCCAAATGCAGCCCCACAAGAGGAACTAAGCAGGAGTACACTCATGTCAAAAATCTTGAATGTGGGTGGAGGGTGGGAGGGATGGGAATGAGGGTGGCCAAAGCCAAGAGCAAAACCCTCCAGGCTCAGTCCTTGCCCACAGATGCTGGTCCAGCCTCTAGCCTTTGCCTCCACACCAGCATGCAGCCTCTGACATGCCCAGACTGGGGAATGGATGCAAGTGAGGTCAAGGGGCCACTTGCCTCTCTAAGATCTGTCCTGTGGCGAATTCTGGATCCAGTGGCAGCCTAGCCTTCGGCAGCTGAGAAATAATCTCTTGAGAAGTGATGAGATTATTTGAGAAATGATCCTGGAAATCTGAAATGACAACGAGAAAAGGTGGGAGGGAAAGTCCAAACGGGATGTGTCATTGAGGTGGTTTTCACTGTGGCAACTGGAGCTCAGTCCCACTGAGAACTCTCTGAATAAGTGTGCACAAGTGTCCTTCCAAAGCATGGAAGGACAGGGCATTTATTCCTGATCACTCTTGGTTGGACAGTTTTGTGGCCCTGAATTTAGCAGCTTAAACCACAAACTTCAGAGTGTCAGTGGGCTTTGGCTGGTCGCCTCCGTGCTCTGGAGATGGCAGCTGCACTTCCAGCCAGCACACGCAGACACGGCAATGCCCCGGACAGAAAGCAGTGTGTATTCCTTGTGGCTCCTTTGGCGGTTAAGGAACGCTTTCTCAGAAGCCCCCCAGCTGACTTCTCTTCACAATTGATGGAGAAGGTCTTGGCCCCCTGTCAGCCTCTAACCCACTCTCTGGCCAGGGGAGCAGGATGAGGACGACCAACCCGGATGGGTCAGTGGCTTCCCATCCAGAGTACAGGATGGGGTCACATTCCAGGAGCGTGTGGCCTCAGGAAGGGGTGGACACTTCCAGCCTTGGAATCTAGCAGAGAGAGTTCAAATCCCTGCTCCACCATTTGCTGTCTCTGAGCCCGAGTTTCCTCCTTTATAAAATGAGGGCAGTGAGACCTATTTTGTGTGGTTAGAGTTAGGCTCTTTGGCATCCAAACAGCTCTTCAATTAGTTCAGTTACTTCATAGCTCACCATTCCATTGTCACCGATCTGATCCACCACTCTCTCTCTCTCCTCTCCTTCCCCACTTCCTCCCTCACGCAGAAATACACATCTTCTAGGTTTTTAAATTGACACATATCGTACATACAGAAGATATACAAATCTTAGATGTACAGCTCCAGGAGTTTTTACATATGTAGATGTCCATGTAACTACACCCAAATCAAGACTCAGATCATTTCCAGTACGCCCAGAAGGGTCTCTTGTGCTTGTTCCCAAGCAATACCTCACCAAAGGTAACCTGCATCTGACCTCCACCAGGATGTATGAGTTTTGCCTGTTCAGAGGCCTCCTACAAATGTAACAGTATGGTATGTACTTTTTTTGTGCCTGCTTTTTGCTCAACATAGAATCCAAGAAATTAATCCATGTTGTTACATATAGCATTTTCCACTGTTATCTTGTATACCATTGTATTAATATGCCATAATTGCTTTATCCAATCTCCTGTTGATGGACATTTGAGTAGCTTCCGGTTTTTGACTACTATGTATTATGAGGCTATGAACATATTGACACTTCCTTTGGCAAGCATAAGCACTGATTTTTACTAACTATATAACCAGGGGGAACTTCTGGGCATAGGGTATATGTATATTTAGCTTTGAGGATTACTACCAAACGCTTTCCAAAGGATGCCTACTGATGTACATTCCCACCAAAGCATGTGAGCTCTGTAATCTCTTGCCTGGACTACTGCGACACCCTGACCTCCTTGCACTTAGGAATGCCTGCTCAAAATGGTCCACTATATAGTCGATCTTTATTATTTTCAGATTCTATATTTGCAAATTCACCTACTTGCTATTTTTTTGAGACGGAGTCTTGCTCTGTTGCCAGGCTGGAGCGCACTGGCCCGATCTCAGCTCACTGCAACCTCCACCTCCCGGGTTGAAGCAATTCTCCTGCCTCAGCCTCCCAAGTAGCTGGGACTACAGGCATGTGCCACCACACCTGGCTAATTTTTGTATTTTTAGTAGAGACGGGGTTTCACCATGTTGGCCAGGACAGTCTCGGTCTTTTGACCTCGTGATCCTCCTGCCTGGGTCTCCCAAAGTGCTGAAATTATAGGCGTGAGCCACTGCCCCTGGCCTACTTGCTAAAATTTAGATGTGACTACAAAATCAATACTCACAGTGCTTTTGTGATCATTTGAAGACATGCAAAGAATGGTGAGAAACTTGAGTCAGCCAACCTGCAAGTTCCAGCTGAGATCAGGCAAGGTGAGTATATGCTCTGTCTGTTGTCTTAGCTCCTGGACTGCAAACAGGTATCTTCTTTGTGGTCCATTTGTTGCCACACTGTGTGCACTTTCGTGATATGGCTGTTCAAATGCCCTCCAAGCACAGTGCTGAAGTGCTGGCTACTGTATTCCTAGGTTCCTTATGGAGGAAATACGTGTGCTAGAGAAGCTTTGCTCAGGCATGAGTTACCGTGCTGCTGGTCATGAGTTCAATGGTAAGGAGTCAGCGAGATATACTCAATAAGGTGTCTTCAAACAGCAACACACATCAAACAAGGTTATGTGTTGATCAGTTGATGAAACTGACCAGAGAACCAGGCATGATGGTTGCATGCCTGTAATCCCAGAACTTTGGGAGGCTGAGGCGGATGGATTACTTGAGGTGAGGAGTTTGAGACCAGCCTGGTCAACATGGTGAAACCCTGTCTCTACTAAAAATACAAAAATTAGCTGGGCATGGTGACACACACACCTGTAATCGAGCTATTTCGGAGGCTGAGACAGGAGAATCGCTTGAACCTGGGAGGCGGACATTGCAGTGAGCTAAGATCATGCCATTGCACCCCAGCCTAGGTGACAGAGTGAGACTGTCTCAAAAAAAAAAAAAAACTGTGACCACAGGCTCACAGAAACCTAATCTAACTTTCCCAAGGAGCAATAGAACAGAACTACTGCAAACAATAACAATCAACGGGAACTCACACGGGGCCATGAATTTTATCCATTATTGTTCACTCAAATTGTTTAGATAGGGCCTTGGCAAAACAATATTTGCCCAGGGCCCTTCATACCCTAGGGGCAGCCCTGTTTCTGCTATGGGTTTGCTCTCAGGCAGGCACTAACGTGATCTAAGGAGCAAAAGCCTTTGGTGTTTTGAGCTATGTAATTGTCGGGAGAGGGACGCAGAGGTGATCACAGCCGGGCCCTCTGTTAGTCTGCTAGGGCCACTGTCACAAACCACACACAGGTGGCTTAAACAACAGAAGTGTATTTCTCACAGTTCTGGAGCCTCAAAGTCCAAGATCAAGGTGCCAACAGGGATGGCTTCCCCTGAGGCCTTTCTCCTTGGTGTACAGATGGCCACCTCCTCCCTGTCTCCTCATGTGGCCTTCTCTCTGGGCATGTACATCACAGGTGTCTCTTCCTCTTTTTATAAGGTCACCAGTCATATCAGACTAAGGCCTCACCCTTATCAACTTTCCTTATAATCTTATTTAATCTTAATTACCTCTTTAAAGGCCTTACCTCCAAATACAATCACATCAGGTGCTAGGGCTTGCATTAGTTAGGGTCCTTTAGAGAGACACAGCCAATAGGATATATACAGATACATGTATATATATATGTGTGTAGATACATATATGTATCTACGTATATGTATATATACGTGTGTATATACATATATATACACACATACACACATATATATTAGAGGGGATTGGTTCATGCAATTCTGGAGGCTGAGAAGTCCCACAAGAGGCTGTCTTGCAAGCTGGAGACCCTGGGATGCTGGTAGTGTGGCTCAGTCCAGTTCCAAAAACCTCAGAACTAAGAAAGTCAACGTCATTCTCAATCTGAATCCAAAGGCCTGAGAACCCAGGGGACTGCTGGGGTAAGTCTTGCAGTCCAAGGCCAGAGAGCCTGGAGTTCTGATGTCCAGGGGCAGGAGGAGAATGTCCTAGCTCCAGGAAAGAGAGGAAATTCTCTTCTCTCTTTTTTGTTCCATCAAGGCCGCCAGCTGATGGGACGGTGCCCATCCCTATTGAGGGCCAATCGTCACCACTCAGTCCACTGATGCACGTGCCAGCCTCCTCTGGAAACCCACACAGGCACACACAGACCTACTGCTCTACCGGTTTCCTAGCGCTCCTTAATCCAGTCAGGTTGGCACCTAAAATTAACCGTCATGAGTCTTCAACATGTGAATTTTGTGGGGAGGGGCACAGCTCAGTTCATAACAGACCTCATATGGAAGAACTCATAATCCAGTTATCCAGTTTTCAGAGAATGACTCTGACGGTTAATTTTAGGCATCAACTTGACTGGGTTAAGGGCTGCCCAGAGCGGTGGTCAAGCATCACTGTGGGTGGGTGTGCCTGTGAGGGTGTTTCTGGAAGAGATTAGCGATTTTTTGGAGACAGTCTGGGTCTGTCGCCCAGGCTGGAGTGCAGTGGTGAGATCTAGGCTCACTGCAACCTCCACCTTCTGTCTTCAGGTGATTCTCCTGCCTCAGCCTCCCAAGTAGCTAGGACTACAGGTGTGCACCACCAAGCTCGGCTGATTTTTGTATTTTTAGTAGAGATAGGTGTTTGCCATGTTGGCCAGGCTGGTCTCGAACTCCTGGCCTCGGGTGGTCCACCTGTCTCAGCCTTCCAAATTGCTGAGTGCTGGGATTACAAGCGTGAGCCACCACCAGGCCAAGATTAGCAATTGAATCAGGAGATTGAGTAAAGACAATCTGCCCCATCACTACAGGCAGTGGCATCATCCAATCCATGGAGGGCCCAGATGGGACTAAAGGCAGAGGAAGGTCACATTCTCTCTCTCTCTCTCTCTCTGCTTGAGCTGGGACATCCATCTTGTCGTGCCTTCAGACCTTGGATTTCCTTGTTTGAGGCCTTTGGACTCTGGGATTTACACCAGTGCTCCTCCTGCCCCCCAAATCCCGGGTGTTTGAAATCAGATTGAATGACACCCCTAGCATTCCTGGCTCCCCTGCTTGCAGACGGCAAAATCACAGGACTTCTTGGCTTCCACCATCATTCGAGCCAGTTCCCATAGTAAACCTCCTCTTGTATGTCTGTGTATATCCTATTGGCTCTGCTTTTCTGGAGAACCCTGACTAATAGAGTGGCTGAAGAGGCTGAGCGAGTGAAGCAGGGGCCTGAGAGAGCTGATGTAGGCCCCGGACCCCTCTCCGCCACTGCTTCCCTTCCAGGGGGGTCTTTTCTCACCTGACACCTATAGGGTTTGGCAGAGCAGTGGGTGCTCATTGGATTCTGGGACTCAGAAGAGCTGCGTTGGAGTCTGGGAGAAACCTTGAGGAAGTCAATATGAGTCTCAGTTTACCCAGCTGTAAAGTGGGATCTGAACCATTGCCTTGCTTCAACTTCACAAAGCGGTTGTGAGGATTAAATGGAAAAATGGACAGGAATGTGTTTATCTCCTAAAACATGAGAAAGAAAAGGTAAAGACAGGTTGCAAAGTTACACATCCGAGTCAAACTTACCTGGTCAAGAGCATATATAAAAATGTCTGTCTACACTGACTTGCATGGTTCTTGAGTCCCAGTGGGTGGGAGTCCCATGAGCAGGAGACAAAAGGGGACACCATCTCATCCCTGCCAAGACACCTACACAATTGGCATGGCTGGGATCATCACAGTATTTTCAATTAAAATTCCCAAATCCCAGAGCCCAATACACTATTTTGGATCTTGAAGAAAATACATGTATGTGAGCATTTGTCATTTAAACCCTACCACAGGCCTCAAAGCCATTCACTGAAATTTGTTTGTTTCTTTGTTTTTGAGATGGAGTCTTACTCTGTCAACCAGGCTAGAGTGCAGTGGCATGATCTTGGCTCATTGCAATCTCTGCCTCACAGGTTCAAGCCATTCTCCCCCTCAGCCTCCTAAGTAGCTGGGATTACAGGTATGCACCACCACATCCAGCTAATTTTTATATTTTTAGTAGAGACAGGGTTTTACCATGTTGACCAGGCTGGTCTCGAACTCCTGCCCACCTCGGCCTCTCAAAGTGCTACGATTATAGGCATGAGCCACAGCACCCAGCCTCTTAAAGCTTTTTTTAAAGGAAGAAATTTTAAAAACAAAAAGTTGAGTATTATGGTGAGATAATATTGTCAAGAAATCCAAAACAAAATTGTAGTTTAATAAAAGAAATATTTTAATGTAGGATCAGTAAATATATATAAACATGGTGAGATGATGAATAGAAGGTAAAACCTACTCTGAACCTTTTAATAAATGTTATAAAAGTGCCAAGTTGATGGAGTGTAAATTTAAAATACTTTATGAAAATTTTTTTAAAAAGTGAATACTGGACTGGGCCAGGCATGGTGGCTCATGCCTGTAATCTCAGCACTTTGGGAGGCCTAAGTGGGCAGATCACTTGAGCCTAGGAGTTTGAGACCAGCCTGGGCGACATGATGAAACCCCATCTCTACAAAAAATAAATTGGCAGGGCACAGTGGCATGCCCCTATAGTCCCAGCTACTCTGGAGGCTGAGGTTGGAGGATCACTTGATCCTGGGAGTTTGAGGCTGCAGTGAGCCATGATCATGTGACTGTACTCCATCCTCAGTGACAGTAAGACCCTGTCAAAAAAAAAAAAAGAATACTTAGGAAAATTTATGAACATGGCAATGCAAAAATTAAATGGAGTAACTAAAGGGTCAGGGGCTCATTCTCCGGTACTTCCTTTTCACTAGGTTTGCCTTGATCTGTATGGCTTTTCTTTCTCTGTAATTCTGTCTCCTATTTGTTCCCAACAGCCTATCCTAGGAGGAGTCAAATCCACCATTAGTAACCCACAGTTGACCCATTAGGTTCAGCTGCAAAACTGGAATTGGTTGAAATTTTAAATGTTTCAGCTCGGCTCAGGAAATAAATTAGACCAGAAATTCCCGTTTTACGTAATGAGGCAAATTTACCATCATTAGTGGCAATTAAGATAAAGCGTTAATGACTCTGTTTACCTCGATGGGAAAACACACAGGGTGCATGTGCTGGAGGCGAGGTGAGGAGCTGGACACAGGGCTGCGCCAGCTTAGAACATGCCTGGAGCTCGGAGGATGTTTCCTTTTCTCCCCTCACGGAATGTTGTAGGATGGAGGGTCCTCAGGGAGCACCATTTTACAGATGGGAAAACTGAGGCTCCAAGCATGGATGGGGCTTACTAGCCCATGGTCCCAAAGCAAGCTGGTAACCCCTGCGCTGAGCCTCTTCCCACTTTAGTAAGCTGCCTCGCTGGCACGCAGAGCTATTGCTGATGAAAGGACTCAGGAAGCAGGAGGAAAAGGGGGCTATCCTAGAGCGCACCTATATGCCAGCCATGGTTACTATGTATGCGCGTTCTAGAATTAGCTAGCTTGACCCTAACGGCCACTTTCCTGGAGGGGCCTTATTGCCTCATGTTACAGATGAGAGCATTGAGGCTGGGAGAAGTAGAATCACTTGCACAAGGTAACACGGCCCTGAAGTCCTGCTCCAGATCTTTGGTTCGGTCAGTTTCGCCCTCAAAGCCTCAAAAGTCATGCACACGAGCTCATCCTCAGCCTCCTGGAGGAACTTTAGGAGACAGGGATCAAAGGTGCTCTGGGCCTGACGGAGCCTGCCCGCCTCTCCCTGGGCTGCCCGCAGCTGTGAGATGATTCCCACTGAAGCTCCTCGCATGGCTTCCGGGCTGGGGAAAGGGAGGGGTGTGGTATTCCTGAGCTCAGGAATGGAAGCAGCAGGGAGATAATTAAGGGGTAGTGAGCAGTTGGGAATTGAACCAATTACACAGCTAATTGAAGCCCAGTGGCCCACTGTCCCTGAACATCTGGGTGCCAGGCCTAGAGAGCTGACAGCCCAAACCATCTACGTAATGGCAGCTGGATAGTCCCTGGAAGCGGGACTCCGGGAACCTGAAATTCCTACTTCGGGGCATGTCTCCCACCTCACCTTTCTAGGTGAAAGTGGGCTGTGTGTGACGTAGCTGCCTACCGGATGGGCCATAGGTTCTCATTTACTGGAACACAGCGATCACTTTCCATCTGAAGACATCTAACTCATCTTTCCTCATGTTAGTCATCTCCGTGAATGGCCACAGGGACCCCATTTCACACATGGAGCAAGTGAGCCCTGGACACGAGGAGCGATTTGCTCAGTCACATACCCAGCCCCGAATTGACTGGTACGGCCTGAGTGTGTGGATTTCTGCACCAATCATTTCTCCCCCTGCCCCACACAGGTCCTCAGACGCTCCCGCCTGCACCTCCCAGCTCCTGCCTGTAACAGGAGTTTGGACACGTGTCTCCCATCTCCAGCCTTAACACCTCCTGCCCCTCCCATGGAGACAAACCTATTTGCCAACCCCGAAACGAATGTTGAGGTCACCGTTTCAGGAGCCGGAATTCTCCTCGCTGCCGAAAGCCCAGCTTTTGTGTTTGCTGTGTACACAAAGGGGGCCTAAGTTAGCACATGTGTTTGAGCCGCTTCCAGCCCCCATCCCCTCTCCAGGGACCCACAGGGAATTCTGCTAAGATAATTATCTCCAACTGGGGTTTTGTTCAGTCCTCTGGTAAGACAAGCTCCCCGTTTAGAATAATAAGGCTATGCTATTGAAGGCTAGCTGGGAAATATTTTTCAAACAAGCAATTCGCGTATGTGTTTCACATATGCCGCTCATTAAGGTTTATAAGACCTTTTGGTCTTCACAATAAAGCTTGTTTTTTTAAAGGTTAAAATCAGCATGCCCTTGGTTGCTGGCAGCACTGTTTCCCTCTTCAGATGGAACAGGGATCCTGGGAAGTGTTGACAGGGAATCAAAGAAGCTGATGCCTTCTGACCCAGCAGAGGAAGGAATGGTGACCCCCGAGAAGTCTCCTTCCCACCAGGAGCTAGAGGGGAGCCCTCCTGCCTGACCCCTTCATGTACACAGGGTCTGTGATTTAGAAAACAAGCTGCATCTTTAACTCAGTGATTCGCACGCTGGCAACGTTACACTCACCTGGGAGTTCTTGACACACCCACTCCCGAGTCCCAGCTCAGCAAATCCAGATGAAGTTGATTGGAGCTTGGTCCCCGGCTCCTTGAGTAACTGCACGTGCAGCCAAGGTGAAGTCCATCAGTTACCTTGTGGGTTGCTGAAGAAACGCTGCAGGCAGGTAGGCAGGCAAGGAGGCATTCTCCTCATTACAGAGATGGGGACAAAGCTCAAAAAGCAGACTTAGCATGCCTGTGTGTGGCAGAGCTGGGACTTGAACCTGTGTCTTCTGATGCATTCTTCTAAGCTCTCCTTCCTCCAACTCATGCAATAGTAATAGCTATTAGCATGCATGGAGCTCCAGGGCTTTGCACAGGATCTCATTCAATCCCAACACATCGCATATGTCAGTATGGTGATCTTCATTTTGCAGATGAGAAAACTGAGTCTCAGAGAGCCTGGATAACATGCCTGATGCCACACCAAATACAGAGGATCTGATATCAAAAGTCCTGCATGAGGCAGGTAACTTGAGTCATAGAAATCTGGCTATAAAAGGCAAGGCGAGGTGGCTCACGCCTGTAATCCCAGTACTTAGGGAAGCGGAGGCAGACGGATCACCTGAGGTCAGGAGTTCAAGACCAGCCTGGCCAACGTGGTGAAACCCCTTTCTTTGATAAAAATACAAAATATTAGCCAGGCGTGGTGGTGGGCACTTGTAATCCCAGCTACTCAGGAGGCTGAGGCAGTAGAATCGATTGAACCTGGGAGGCAAAGGTTGCAGTGAGCCGAGATCACACCAGTCTGGGCAACAGAGTGAGACCCTGACTCAAAAAAAAAAAAAAAAAAAAGAAAAAGAAAAAAAAGAAATCTCACTATCAGGGTCCCACCTCTGGGCACTGTGACCTCTCATTCTGTGTTTAAAGAGTCTTTAAGTTCCTTTAAGAGTCTTATGCAGAAAGAAGCAAATGTCCATTTATGGAACATCTGCTCTGTGCCAGGCACTATGGCAGCTGTTTTAGCTACCTGCAAGCCCATTTTAAAGGCAAGGAAGCTGAGGCCTAGTCCTACTGAGCGCCTTGTTTGCAGTCACAGAGCTAGCAAGGGGCAGATTAAACTCTGGCCTTTCCCCAGCTCATGCCGTGTTCCCACTCATGTCAAAATGGCAGGTGTAACCTGCTCAGTCTTAGAGAAGAGTCACAGGCAACTCTGAGACAAAACAGAGATAATTAAAACCTGGGAAAACACTTGATTATTATATTGTTTTTGAAGTCACTGTTAACTTGGTACCAGGGTATTTTAATCAATTAGGTTGAAGTTTGCTGTTTATGAACCCACTGAGAGTGTCCTTTTGCTTTTGTTATTAAGAACATTATTCTTTTTAAACATTCTTCAACCAAACCATTCTTTGCTTCTAGTCTTTTTTTTTTTTTTCAACGTGGCCATGGGGGTAGGTAAAAGCAGAAAATTACAGCTTGGCAAGAGCCCAGGGCCAGAAATCAGGGAAGCTGGGTTGATCCTAGCAGTGCTCTGGCCCTTAGCATCATCTTAGACAGTCACTTGACTTATATAAGCCTCATTTCTCCCCCAAATGGAAGACTATGGTCTCTATTTCCTCTCTCTATTAGGGAGGCTACAAGAATGAAAGTGAGACAATCAGGATAAAACATTAAAATCCATGAAGGTTATGCAAACAGAAGCGTTCGTTGCTAAGGAAAGTATTGCTATTTAAAACTAAAAACTGTTTACTAACCATAGTATGAAATACGTTATTCCTGTTTGGAAGAAAAGCTATCAACAACTGAAGACAACCTGTCTTTACTCAATGTCCTTTGAGTTCCAGGGAGCCAGATCGACTAGCTGTACACTGTACAGTCCGCGTCACTTATGCATTCACCTCATGACTGAGCCTCCTGCATGCCAGGCCCTGGGCTAGGGAAGGTGTGGAGATCATCAGATCCAGCACCCGCTCCAGTCAGTGAGGGAGGCCAATGTTTACACAGATGTACTATGAAGTAGAGCAAGGCGAGGATGAGGACAGAGGGAAGGAAGAATTCTCATAGGAACCCAGAGAAGTAAGAGGTGGAGGCCGGGCGTGGTGGCTCATGGCTGTAATCCCAGCACTTTCGGAGGTCAAGGCGGGCAGATTACGAGGTCAGGAGTTCGAGACCAGCCTGGCCACATAGTGAAACCCTGTCTCTACTAAAAATACAAAAATCAGCTGGATGTGGTGGCGGGTGCCTGTAATCCCAGTTACTTGGGAGGCTAAGGAAGGAGAATGGCTTGAAACCAGAAGGCGGACCAAGATCACACCCCTGCACCCCAGCCTGGGTGAAAGAGTGAAACTCTGTCTCAAAAAAAAAAAAAAAAGAGGTGGAGCCGGTGGGTGAGCACCCTCGCTGGGATAGCTGTGGGAGAGAACTGGTCAAGTCTGAGTTTCCTCCTGCGCACACTTGCCCTCAACCTTCACGTTCCACTCAGGGTCTCCCATGACCTCTCCCTGGGGCATTCTCAGGGAGGACCGTGGCTGAGAATTGCAGAGGAGAGGCCTTTGGTCTGGAGGACGTGAGCATCATGGGGGACCAGGAGTGGGCGTGGGGCTTGGCATGCTGATCTACCTTGGACTGATCTGAGCATGGACCCCAGGAACTCCTCAGAAGGAAAGTTCCCAAGGGAGTCACTGAGATCAGGGTATTAGGTGTGTGCCCTGCCCATTCATCCACTCTTCCACCCACATGACCATTCATTTCTTTACTCACTGGTGGCCACCGACCCACATTCGTTGATCAGCTGACATGCATCTGACTTTTCAACACATGGGCCTCAGCAGAACCTAAGCCTGCAGTTCACTTCACTCATTCAACAAACATTTATTGAAAGCCTGGTACTGACCAGGCCTATTCTATGGCAGAAGGCTTTTTCGACAGACTTCTTTAAAAGCCTGCCTTGGCTGGGCATAGGGTTTTGTGCCTATAATTCCAGTGCTTTGGGAGGCTGAGATGGGGGATCACTTGAGGCCAGGAGTTTGAGATGAGTCTGGACAACAAAACAAGACCCCCATGTCTACAAAAAATAAATTAGCTGGGTTTGGTGGTGTGTGCCTATAATCCCAGCTACTTGGGAGGCTGAGTCGAGAAGACCTCTTGAGCCCAGGAGTTCAAGTTTTCAGTGAGCTATGATCACACTACTGCACTCCAGCATGAGTGACAGAGCAAGACCCTGTCTCCAAAAATTACAAAGAAAAACAGTAAGCCCAGGTGAGTTCAATTCACCTTTACAAAGGATCCTTTTCTCAGGACACCTCATCAGAGGATATGTAGTTTATACTTCTGGTAAATACCATGACTCCGTCAATAGACACATACTATTCCATATTGCCTAGTCTTTGCACACGTAATATAAATCCAGATTCATTTAACTTTTAAGGCTAGAGGGATTATAGAGACCACCTCTCATTGTACCCAAGAAAACTAAGGCCAGCCAGGTGCAGTGGCTCTCACCTGTAATGCCGGCACTTTGGGAGGCTGAGGCAGATGGATCACTTGAGGTCAGGAGTTCAAGACCAGCCTGGGCAGCGTGGCAAAACCCCATCTCTACTAAAAATAAAAAAATTAGCCAGGCATAGTGGCGCATGCCTATAATCCTAGCTACTCGGGAGGCTGAGGTGGGAGGACAGAACCCAGGAGGCAGAGGTTGCAGTGAGCCAAGATCACACCACTGTACTCCAGCCTGGGTGACAGAGTGAAACTTCACAAAGCAAAAAAAAAAAAAAAGAAAACTAAGGCCCACAGAGTGGAGAGAGAATTGCTCAAGATCATTCGGTAAGTTAATGGCAGAGTTAAGACTCCATCTCCCCATACAGATCAACTCTTCAATCCCTATGATATGTTCTAATATTTTGTTCTGTAACAGGCCAAGCAAGCTTGGATAAACTCTCTTTTGTCCTCAGTTTTCTTACCTATTAAAAGGAAAGTTCACTACCAATTTCCTGATCAACCTTCCAGCCCTCTTTCTGGTTCTCTACACAAAACATCAGCTGGTATGCAACCATGACCGTTTCAGAGAACCTGGCCTGCTTCTCACTGAGAACAGAATAAATCTGTCCATGGATTCTGCTTAACTACAGGGCAGTTGTTCATTATCTTTCTTAGAGCCACGGGTAGGCTAGCCTGGGGTCTCCAGGTCAGGCAGAAGTAGAGGTCTTCTCCAGTCTACAGATCTGGCCCAGGCCCTCTTTAGAATCTTGGCATGGCTGAGTGTGAGCCCTGGGCATCAGGCAAGTGGATACAATTTGTCCTGCTGTGATCTTAGCTCCTAAAATCATGAGTGCCGTGCTCTCAGCATGCAGGTAGAATGTGGGTGGAGCTCAAAGTTGCCCAATACTTACTGATTCATGGAACCCTTCATACAATTTGCAGACATCAGCAACTGGACTCTGTGCCAGAGACTTGCAGAAATGCAGGTAAATAAACCACCAGTAAAAGCATATTAAGGGCAAGGACTGTCATTCTTTTGAGATGGAGTCTTGCTCTGTCACCCAGGCCGGAGGGCAGTGATGCGATCTTGGCTCACTGCAATCTCCACCCCCTAGATTCAAGTGATTCTTCTGCCTCAGCGTCCTGTGTAGCTGAGATTACAGGCGTGCACCACCAGACCGGGCTAATTTTTGTACATATATATATTTTTGAAACGGAGTCTTGCTCCCTCGCCCAGGCTGGAGTGCAGTAATGCGATCTTGGCTCACTGTAACCTCTGCCTCCTGGGTTTAAGCAATTCTCTGCCTCAGCCTCCCAAGTAGCTGGGATTTCAGGTGCCCGCCACCATGCCTGGCTACTTCTTTTGTATTTTTAGTAGAGACAGGGTTTCACCATTATGGCCAGGTTGGTCTTGAATTCCTGACCCCGTGATCCTCCCGCCCTGGCCTTCCAAAGTGTTGGGATCACAGGCGTGAGCCACTGCGCCTGGCCAATTTTTGTATTTTTAATAGAGATGGGGTTTGGACATGTTGACCAGGCTGGTCTCAAACTCCTGAGCTCAAGGGATCCACCCACCGTGGCCTCCCAAAGTGCTGGGATTACAGATGTGAGCCACCACGGCCAGCCTCATTTTGTATCTCAAATGCCCCCATGTGGGAGGTGCTCCATAAATGATTGCTAATTGAGTAGATTATGTATCAAGGAGCTCTTTTCTTGCTTGGACATAGGGGGCAAAATCACCTCCTTTCTTTAAGTCTCACTTTTCTCATGTCTAAAATGAGAAAGCTACTGACGCTGACCTGAAATGACTCTTGGGAGAACTGAACAAGAAACCAATGTGGAAGAAGTGCTTCTCAGGCAAAGCTCCGAGAAAAACGCTAGCTCTTGTTACTACCATGTGGTAGAATAGAAATACAAAGGTCTATGGGCGAACCCGGAGCTGGCGCTGGGCTGAACCTTGGCAGGAATGCTGGAAGAAATATGGCATTTAGAACCTGAAACCTTTTGTAGTCAGGCTACAAAAGATCTGGTCATTCATTTGCTTGTATCCTTTTCAATAGGAAAAATCATGGCTGAATGAAAATCACGGTCTTTCACACTCTGAACAAGGGCTTTGGTGAAAAGTGAGCTTTTGTTCTGCAACTTGGGTGTAAATGCTGGGACAGGTCACAGCTCCTGAGTCCTTGCCATGTGCCGAGCATGCTACATACCTTATCCTGTCTAATTAGTCATTTGAGGGAGATTCAAAACTGCCGGCCCATAGTTATTTGGGCTCTGGAATCCAGGGATCTGGGAGGGCTTGGGTCAAAGGTCTTCCCATTATTAAAGTGTCCAGAATGACAGAAAGATCCAACGCCCGCCGCCTGACCTCCACCTCCACCTCCGCCTCGCCCCTCCCGCAGCCCCAGCCACAGTCTTATTCAAATAAACAGTCTTGAGTCCCAAATGGAGTTCCTTCGAAGCCAGAGCAGAAATTCTAATTGTGGTTTAATGAGGCCCGGGTTTGCTCTCAACTGAGCTGTTTACTGAAGCAATTTCAGCTTGCTCCTTCTGGCCAGAGACTGCAGCCACTGGCTACCCTGTTTAGGATAAATGTCAGTATAGGCACTGGGGGAGGTTCAACCAGCCTTTCTCCTTCCTGTGTCAGCCCTGAGAGCAGCCAGGCAACCACCACGCTCAGACTCCGTGAAAGCAGCCAAGGGTATAAAGAGGAGGAAGGTATAAACGTTCTCTCTAAGGACCCTACTGTCCAGTGGAGAAACAGCTAAAGATGGGCAGCGCTCCAATTAAGGGACTCTGTCCTGGAACCAGGAGTGCTGTGCCCTTCCCCATGGCGTGTGGTCCTCCCGACAGCTATAACCTCCCTGGGCCATGGGACACTGCAAACGGCCCCTCTGGACTCCGCTGCGTTGCCTCTGTGCAATCCACACGTTTTAAGTGACTTCCATGTGATAGCTCCCTCTGAAAATGGGAAGTGCCCCAAACCCTGGAGACCCCGTGGCTGCTGCTTCAAGGCCACAGCACACAGGCTTTTTCATCTTTACTCTCAGGCCTCAGAGTGGACCGGGGAAGAGGAAGGAGAAAGGAGATGATGTTTTCTGCACATGTACAGCACAGGATCTCCTCTGAGGTTTTGATTGAACAATTATTATTCCCAACATCCAGAGGGGGAAACCGAGGCTTGGAGAGGCAATGACTTGCCCAAGGTCAAGTGATGGTGCTAGAATAAATCCACAGTTGTTGATTCACTTGCCCGTTACCTATTGAGTGCTAAACATACAGCCAGGCGTAGTTCTAGGTGCTGGGGATAGATCCAAGAATAATCAAAGACCTGGTCTCATGGAGATGAGATTCCAGGCAGGGAAACAGACCATGGACACATTGATATAAATACAATATAACATCTGCAAGACCTGTCTGACTCGAAAGCTATGATTTGTCTTCCACGATGCATGAATTCAACTCCATCGTGAGCATCTGGCCTCGGACGATCCTCTCCCTGCTGCTTATTTCCAGGGGCCCGATATCAGGCTTAATAGCGTGCTGCCTATCCACACGCCCTCCATAAACCCTAAATGCTCCTATGGGGGTTTGCGCCATCCCCACAAAGGCAGTCACAGCATCAAAGAAGAACTCTGTTCTCTGCCCAATGCCTGCCCAGCAGCTGTCCCTAGCAGGCCTGGAATCCTCCCCAAAACAAGGGAGCCCCTGGGGTTCTCCTGTCCTTCCTGGAGGTACCCTCTGAAGTTCCTGGTGAGGAAGTTCTGGTTCAGATAAAGGTTACCCAAATAGCTCCAGCGGCCCTAAATGTGGTGGGAGATTTACAGGAAGCAGGGAGGGCTGGCACTTCCAGGAGCCGTAAATCTCTCCTGCCTGGGGCTGGAGAAGAGAATGCGAGGCAAACACTAAATCAATTTCATTGGCGTGCTGCGGGGTTTCTGCACTTGGAGGTTGGGCCTGGAATTGAAAGGAAGTAGTTGTCAAACATCAGAAATGATGAGGACAGACGCCAGAATCAGAGGTTTTGATTTCCTGTGGACCAGAGAGTTTGCTTGGTCTTGGCCTTTTCTTTGGGGATCTCATCATAAATGTCCCACGGCTCAGTGACCGTGGGTGCCAGGCAGCACTGGGCCTCTCTAGGGTCTTCGGGGTCTTCTTGCAAAGCCCCCTCCTCTTGGGGCTACCGTCTCCCAGGTCTTTGTATGGCTGGCTCCATCTCATCAGTCATATCTTTGCTCAAATATCCCTTTCCAGAGAGGCCTTTCCTGGACATCTGTCTAAAGGAAGCCCTTAAATCTCACTACTCGCTCAGTTTCTCTTTGATTTAGCGCCTTCATCATGTGGGAAAGAATGTTGTTTATTTAATCACTTGTTACCTGCCTGTATATACCCACTATATCATCAGCTCCACAAAGCCTGACTTGTCCACTACTGTATGCCTGGCACCTAGCACAGGACTCAGCTGTATGTAGTCGGTCCCCAATACATCTTTCTTGAATGAACAAATCAATGAATAACTAAATTCCCCATAAGTATCCACCCTAACCTCTATCTTCCATCAAGAGTAGCAAAGATGAAGGGTGGGGTGTGGTAAAGAAGGGAATACATTTATATTTATCTCAAACACTCAGAATGTAGAGGAAGAACCTTTTCACTAAAACCATTCGTGATGTGTGCTTGGTTCTAGGAGAGATGTTCATGGATGTATCTTATTCTACAAAAAGTTCTCCCAGAAGTAGAGTTATTCATCTTTTCAAGGAGGGACCTGAAGCCCTGAGTCTGGGTGCTTGGGCAGGCACAGCTGGTGGGGCTGGCCTCAAGCTTTTGCTTGTGTCCTGCCATTTTCCCTAGAGGGGTTTCCATCTCCCGGGGTGAAAGGTGTCTGCAGGTGGGTGCCATGTCTCCTCGCTCTGCTGCTCTGACTGCATCCACAGCACATTCTTCCCAGCCCACCCCTCTCTGGTAGAGAATGTGCAAAGGTCTCTTTCCTTCACTTATAAGAAGGGGGCTCTCCCTGGGGACTGGAATCCTGTACCAGTAAAGTCAGAAGCCTGTAAAGGTCATCTGACCCAAATTTGTCATTTTTCCAAGGGGCGAATTGAGTCTCAGAGAAGAAAAGGGACCATTTCGAGGTCACATGGCAAATCAGAGGCAGCAATACAACTAGGCCCAAGTGTCCTGACTCCAAGGTTAGTGCTCCTGTGACCACATCAATCTTTCTGCCTCCTAGAAACACGTGGCTGCCAGGTAGGGATGACTGAGGTGACTCCCCTCTCCTTGATGTAAGGCAGCCCAGTCACTGTTTCTGTGATGGAGAAAAGAGCCCGGGGTCTGGAGTGGGAACAAACCTGGCCTCCCTGCTTCATGGCCTTGGGCAAGTACTTCAATCTCTAAGGCTCACTTATCAAATAGCCTTGAGCTGAATCTGTGGAGGAGAAAGAATGAAAAATGAATGTGCAAGCCTCTGGTGCACGGAGAGTGCTCAGTGAAGGTCAAGGCTCCGTAAAAGTGCTCCCTTTTCCTTTCATACAGCATTTTTAGTGCCTCTTCTTTCACTCCCAAAGGTCCTACGCCACTTCCCACACACACACACCAATACGCCCACGCCATCAGTTTCAATTCCCCACGTGTCTGTGGCGGTTCCCATTTTGGGGTGTTTGCCCTTGCTGTTTAACTCAATTTTAAAAATTGTTTTTACTTCCAGTTGTCTCTTCTAGGAAGCCTTCTAGGATTTCCAGCTCCCTTGAAATGATCTTCGAGGGGGAAAATGTTAACCAGCAAATTCAGCTTCTCTTTCTGGTTACAATTTTAAACAGCCAGCACCTTTCAGCCTTTGGTTACTCTGCCAACACAGAGCCCCAGTTATGCGGCAGGCATGATCACAGGATACAAAGACAAATCAGGCATGGTCCTCCTCTCCAAGAGCTCCCAGGCTAGCGAGACAGAAAGGCATGTAAGCAGTGCGATGACAGGGTGCTAAGAGGTTGAAAGAGCAAATCAGCTAAGTTAGTACTAGCTGCGGTAACAGACGAGCCCCAATACGTCAGAGGTTTCCCACAGTAGAAGTCAGTTTCTCACTCATGTCAGTGTCCAGTGCACATGTATCAGTTGGCAGGGGGCAGGCTGTGGGGATAATCACTTCTGGAGAGTCAGGGAAAGTGTCCCCAGCAGGAATGGACAGTGTTCAAGGGAGGACTGGTTAAGTCAGCTCAGGAGCTGGTTGAAATTAGAGCTCATGTGCTCAGTATGTCTCAACCAGAAAAAGCCAATGATAGTCTTTGTTAGGGTGGAAATATACAATATTCATAGAAGACAATAAGGGGCACATGTTGGGAAAATCTCTGCTTGGCTGGCTTGTCCCCCTTTGATCAGGTAATTACTTGAGCACGATGAAAATAAAGTCAGTCATGTCTAGGAAACAACGCCGTCTCTACCTTCGGTCTTTCCAGCGTGTTCTGATGGAGTCTGAAAGGCAGTGCACTAAGAAAGAGGTGTCCAGTTCAGACCTGTAACATTTGCACAAGAGGGCTTGGGTAGAACAGCTGAGAGGTGCATCTCCCCATGGGTGGCCAGCCTCCTGCTGCATGAGCAGGTGCTTGAAAGGTTAAAGGGCAACCAGCAAGGTGTCTGGTTGACTTTTCAAGATGGAAGAACCCACTGACCACATGAAGCCCAGGAACCAGAGATTCTGAGGCCAAATGAGACTTGAGGGTCACTTGGCCCAATCTTCCCCCGTATCTGCATCCCTGAGTACAGCATTTTCCAGGACGGCTGCCTACTCTCAGCTCAGGCCATCTCACAGCAGACTGCACAGGTCAGTGAGTTCTCAGAGAAAGATTTCCTCCCAGTCCAGAAAAATCTGGCTCCTGGCCCTTCCAAATACAGGTCCTCGTCCTACCTCTTAGACCCTCAGTGACTTTGTCCCTCACTGTACAGCAGAGGAAACAAAAGGAAGGAGGGACATACCCAGTTCACTCAGCAAACTCAAGGCAGAGCTGGGAATGGGACCAGCTCTCCTTCTACTCAGGATCGGGCTCTTCCCACGTCATTGTGTCAAATCTATTTACAAAGAAGAAAACCAAAGGGTTTGTGTTTCTTCCAACTTGGTTTTGAATCTCGGAGGTTTTCCTGGTGAGACAGAAGGCACGTGGGAGGCTAGAGGAGGGGCTCTGCTTCTCCAGGGGACCGGAGGTGTCAGGGAAATGTGACATGAGGAAATACATTTGCACAGAAGGAAAACGGGGGAAAGGGAGCAATTTTCAAACCTTCAAGCAATTAGGAAAAAAGGCATCTCCGGAAATAAAAAATGACCCTTTCAGGAATGTTCTTTCAGAGAGTGAACAAGCCCACACATCTATTACATAAACTGAATAGTCTGGTTACCTGATTTTCTGCATAATTGATGGAGCTATCAACATAATCACTCTGGCATTCATTAACAGATCTTGAAAACTGGTTTTAACATTTGCTATACGCTAAAAAAAAAAAAATTAAAAAAAAAAAGCAGGAAAGATAATCATCCTGGAAGGAATTCATTTCAATGCACCACAAACGGGCCTGCACAGATAACAGTTCCCTTGGAAAACTGCGTGTCTCACTCCGTAATGTTTACGTCTGCCCCGCTCTACCGCACAGGATGAATCCACCCCCCATCTGATGCTGAGCTGCCAAGGCTTTCTGTCTGGGAAGCTCAGAGACCTCTCCTCCGAGACAGTCTGACTGTACCCAGGACTGGGGCAGGGGGTGAAAGGCCCACTGCAGAGGAGATGGCCCACTTCAGGAGAAGCAGCAGGCGGATCTCCAGGCTCTGGAGATGGGGAGCTGGATTCTGAGCTTGCCATGCACTTGCTGAGTGATCTCTGGCCTCAGCTGCCTCCTCTATGAAACGAGTCAAGCTCGATACCCACGTCTTGAAATTATACATGTGAAATGCTTAGCACATGGTCAGTGCTGAACAGAAATGGCCTATTGTTGTTCTGTGCAGATACCTTCCCTTCCCAGAAAGAGCTCCCAGGCATTGGGAAACGGACCAGTATAAGGCCGTGCATTAAGTGCCCTGTAGAACCTTGAAACAGAAGCAGCCCCACACAAAGGAGAGGTGACCGCTTCTCTCTGGAAGGAAGGGAGTTCACTGAGATGGCTTCGATGGGACTTTGAGAATAGACTAGAGGAAGTGGGAGGGCATTCCAGGCGGAAGGACTGGTTTGTACAAAGGTTCAGAGGGAGGAAACCACAGGGCCAGTATGGAGATCTGCTGTGGGGGTCAGCAGAGCACCCCCCCCATGAGGTGCATGAGGAGTCAAGGGTGGGTGAGCCCCATTCCTGGATCTTGCCCTGCATAGTATCCAAAGGTGACGTCCACAGGAGTGCTTCACCTGCTCTGCAGAGCAGGGCCTGGCCTCTGCCAGGAGTCCTGCTGGGAGTCCCAGAGCCTGGGAGCTGGTAAGAGCACTGAGCTGTGTCAGAAGCCCCCACCCCCACCCCCACTGCCACACATGTCCTGAGGGGTCAGCTTGGCTTTACAGCTGCCCAAGACACAAGTCTAGCTGCCCAGATTGGAGGTCTGGCTCTACGGCAAAGGAAACAGAAGCTTCAAAACACGCAAGGGCTTGAAATGCCGGTTGCAGGGCCCCGGGGAGCACTTGGGAACCAGTGGATGCAAATGCAGATGGGGAAGCTGGAGACAAAGATGGGGAAGGCCTTGAATGTGGCCCCAGAGGGAACGGGCGGCAAATTCAGAGGGAAACCAGGAACCAGGTCTCCTAGGCCCCGGAACAGTGCTTTTCCCGTTGCAGCTTGCTACCTCCCAGCCAGTGCCACTGTGCTGCACAACTCCAGAGATGCCATGCTTCCAATAGCCCATGTGAAGGGCAGCGCCTGGGTTGCTCACGGCACAGTTTGCACAGCCATACACAGCAACCCAGCCCCTGGCATCCTGCTCTCCGGACGCTTAGAGCTTGGTCCTTCTCCGGTGAGTGATTCTGGTGTTGTGTGGACACAGAACCTGATGCTGACAGCCATCAACAGGAGCGCAGAACTCAGTGTCAGTAACTATGGTGCATACATGAAGCCCTTCTCCACGCCCACCAGTGCACGGCTGATTAATCACTGCAAATGTTCCTGCTGATCCAGGAACCCCCCAATCCTTCTCAAAACAGCATCCCACATGGCCATTGCTAATTCATCATTTGAAATGTATTGACGTTTATTCAGTGCCAGGCTCTGCTCCCAGGACCACTCGGAGTTATCCTCAACACAGTAAGCTCTGATCTACCAGCTCAGCGTCCACATGAGAAGTCGGCTGGTTAGTGGATCCCCATCTGCAGACTCCAGTTCTCTTTCCATCCATCAAGATAATCATGATAACTTTCAACCTCCCTATCCTTTTTGTTGTTGTTGTTGTTGAGATGAAGTTTCGCTCTTGTTGCCCAGGCTGGAGTGCCTCCCGGGTTTAAGCCATTCTCCTGCCTCCGCCTCCCGAGTAGCTGGGATTACAGGCACGCGCCACCATGTCCAGCTAATTTTGTATTTTTAGTAGAGACAGGGTTTCTCCATGTTGGTCAGGCTGGTCTCGAACTCCCGACCTCAGGTGATCCGCCCACCTCAGCCTCCCAAAGTGCTGGGATTATAGGCATAAGTCACTGTGCCCGGCTCTCCCTATCCTTTCAACACTGCAGCTAAACTGTAGGCTGCAGAGAAATCTCAACCCTAAGAGAGACATCGATTTTCTCAAGTTTCTTGTCATCCGCACCTCAAAGGCCACACAAACTAGCCAAATCCTCCCTGCCAGCCCAGATTCCCTTATCAGTTACAACAAGTTTGTATGTGGTGGCTCAGCCAGCAGTCACAGAGCCTAAATCTGAGCCAGGTCCCTGTCCACAGCCTGTGTGTCTCTGGCCACACCCTACTGTCTTTCCAGGCTGACTGAGAAACTGCAGCCCTGTGCTCTTCACGCTGCCATTCAGCTCGGATTTGTCAACGTGGATTTCAGTTTTCAGCTTTTCCTTCGAAATACCCTGCTCTTATTTGCCATTGGCTTCTGCAATTGTGCAGTTTGAGAACAATATGAAAATCAGCATTTCATCAAGCTGTAATGCTTGTTAAATGAGATCTTGAAGTCCCTAGAATTATTCTTCCAGAATCGAGTGGAACAAAAGATGCCTGAATTTTAAATATTCATTTTGAAGAAAAAAAACAACAACTGAAATACACGTCCTTGAATTTCTAAAAACTAAGCCCAAGCAGAGACAGTTGGGGGATTTTCCATCCCGAGAGATTTTCGTAGTGGAATTAACCTCATTGCAATAGTGCAGTGGGTGTGGGGCAGGGAAGAAAGGGAGGTGAAGGTGGGGCTCCTGCTGTGTGGCTCTGGACAGACATCTGCCCTTCTCTGGATCCATGTTTCTTCGTCAGGCCTATGAGGGGTGGACCAGGTGCCCACTCTGTTTCCTCCCACCCACGACTGTGCATGTGGCCTGCAATTCTTCATGATTTGCACTTGAGACAAAGTGACCTGTCTATCCCGAGTGCGGCCTCTCTGCACTCCATCACAGCTTCTCCTCCTTCCAGAAATTCAGCCCATGTGATCCACAGGGATACCCCAGGAGTAGCTTGATAATCATCACTTAGTGCATTCAGCCCAAACCACAGCAATACTCATCCCAGGCCTATGGAGGGAGACCTCCATGCCAAGGGAGGCTGGAAGCTTTAAAACCTCTCTAGGCTGGGTGTGGTGTCTTACACCTGTAATCCCAGCTACTCAGGAGGCTGGATCACTTGAATCCAGGAGGTTGATGCTGCAGTGAGCTATGATGGCGCCACTGCACTCCAGCCTGGACAATAGCAAGACCACATCTCTTAAGAAAAAAAAAAAAGAACAACAACCTCTCCAGCCCCCTGCCCCACAGGAATGTGAGGCATCTCCCTGGCCCACCTTCTTCTGGGGGTCGGGGGAGACCCTGCAGGAGGCACAGGCAGCCCATCCAGCCCCTCAGGGAATCTACACCTGAGATCAGGAGACCTGCTTCCTGGGTGGATCTCAGCCAAGTCAGTCAAGGACATCTGGACCATCCACGACGCTGAAAGAAATGTGACTCCAGAGAAGTCATTTCCCTGGAAAATGCATCCTCCTCTGAGGGCATACGGGAGAAAGGAGTGAGGAAAGAAGGGAAGGCCACAGTCCCGTCTAATACCCTAGTAGGTGGTATCTCGAGACCTCAAATAGCCTCCTGCCTTCCCAGGTACCCTCCAGGGTTATTTGGCAGAATCTGATGATGTGTTTATACCCTAGTCCTCCTCCAGCTCTTTGGAAAACAATTAACGATTTGATCTCATCCACAGGCACTTTTCCCTGGCCTCCTGCTCTGTTCCAGGTCTTATACCCTGAATTGAAGGCAAAGGCCTTGAGAACAGTGGCTCACGCTCCCGGTGAACTCTCAGGAGTCTGCTCCTCCTTCACACCCTCCATCAAGGGCAGAGTCCCAGGTAGGCTTCAGGGCTTTGGAAACTTGTAATGTGCTCTCAAGCTCAAAGACTAGCTGGGGTGGGTGGTGGGGATGCTGGACCCACAGCAGCTATAGACCGTCAGGGAAACAAGGCCTGACACTGGGCCCTTCCCACACGCCCTGCAGAGGACCGACCTGACTTTCCAGGGCAGGCTTCGCAGGCACTTTGAGGAAGTACAGAGTAGGGAACGAAACCCTGGACAAGCCAAGGTGGTGAGTGGGGCTCACGCTGGAACAGGCAGAGTTGGTCACTGGTGGGAGTGAGGGAATGGGGAGAGACTGGGATCACTTTATTAAAAAGGGATTTCCAGAAGCTTTGCCTCGCATGAAGAATGCACTCTCCCTTCAGACACGGAAGGCAAGAGTCTATTGCATGTTGATTACTGCGGACGCTGGACTGGTGTTTGTGGAGCAGAGACCAGGCCTCAGGGCAGCTTAGCACTGGTTATGTTCAGCCCGAGGCTCTAAGTATAACTAGACATATTCTCCCCAACCCGCCACCACAATGGCGGAGCCTCTTACGGGCAGGCTTCTGTCCTGCTGTGTCTGATGCGTCCTCGCCAGAGGCCATCCTCATGTATTTTGAAGAGGCCAAGGGGGGCTGCAGCCAGGTAGGCTCTGCGAGTTCTACCCCCATCACTTCCGCCCTCTCCCTGGCCCATAGGTGGCTAACGCCCTAGCCCATGGTGGAGCTCTGTCTTGGAAGGACAGAGGTGGAGCGGGAGGTGGGGATCGCACTGTGTGCTGGCAGGACTGTCCCAACACTGGCTCCTCAACACCGGCCCTCGGGGGGCTGAAGCTCCGAGGAGCAAGAAGGCAAGAGGACGGCGGGAGGCGGGGGTGAAGGAGGGAAGAAGGGCAGGGAAGGGGAGCGGGGGTGTCCCCCGCAGAGAGGAGGAGGAGGAGAGGCAGAGGGAGGGGCCGGCCCAGGAGATGCAGAAGACGATGGAAGGCAGGCCCGGCCCAGGGCCCTGCTCCTTATTTCATCGGCCAAATAGGCAAGCGCTTTGAACACGGCTGCTGCTTCAGGCAGGGTCTCCTCCAACTCTTTCGAGGCAGAGATCAGGCTGTCTCCCCCCTCACCTCATCAGCACCCCAGGTGATGTGCAAGAGGAGGCAGCCAGGAGGACCCTGGGTGGGACAAGACTCCCAGGTGACTCCCACGGCCTCCTGGGGGCGCGGGGTACCCACGAGCTTCCCTCGCTCTGGTTAGGAGACAGCTGGAGCTGCCTTCCGAAGATGGCTGGAGGCCCACTTCTCCAACAAAGCAGCGATTTCCCCTAGCACCATCTCGCCCCCTCCCCAAAGTCCTCGGGGAAGGGCAATTTGTGGAAACGGAGCTGCTGGGTAATAGATTTCTCTGTCAACATGACGACTGAAAGAAAGGGCGAGGTAATTAGCAGTAATGCACTTCAATTACGACTCCGTCTCCCCTCCCCCACCCAACTCCAGCTCCCTTCCCCGTTTAATTTTCTTCTAAAACAAAACAGTTGCCACAGACCCAAAGCTAAAAACAGAAATCCCTTTCAGCTCCTGGCAAATTAGCAGGAATGTCTTATTCTGGAAGCGGTGGGCGAACTTCTTCCAGAGCAATACAGGAAGCAGGACTCCCGGTCCGGCACCCCGTCCCTGCAACCCCGGTCCCAATGCTCCCAGCAATTAACCTTGTCCCTCCAGGCCCCAGATCACCCTCCCCTCGCAGCTCTGGCTCAGCCTCTTTCAAAGCCCTGGCCTGAGGAATTCTGTCAAAAATCAGTAGCACCTTGAAGGAGGCCCGAGGTCAGGGGACTTCCTTGCTACACAGGAAGGCGTGTTCTATCCGAAAAGGGAAATGTTCTCAGACCCTCAGATCTTGGGCGACTAAAAATAAACTAATAGGCCTTAAATTAACTTTTTCTTTCTTTTCCCCCGACCTCCTAGCCCCTACTTTCCACCAAGACTTTTCAACTTGAAGGAAAAGCATTTATTATCTGAGAGTGACACACAGGAAATTAGACTTATAAATTGTGCTTAAAATGTTATAGTTTCCAACTTTCTTTAATGCTAATCTTAATGCTAATAGGTTGTGAGATATGTGTTTTGACTTGAGAGGTTTTTTTTCTTTTCTAATTAATTCTCGGCTGCACCACATGAAACATTTGTGGTGGAGGATTTCCAGGAGTTTGCTCGCAGTTGGAGAGAGGGAGTCCTATCGGAGCTCAAAACGGCCATTTTTCTATAGAAGCTTCCAGAAAAATCCTTGGCTAGTGTAAATTTAGTCCATCCGGAAAGCCAAAGCACTCTCTCTCCCTCGGAAAACTTAAAGGATGTGTGTTGTCCCGGCGTTCCGACCCCCAGGTTACCTCCGCGGCCTGATACACTGCAGCTCTCCTACGGTCTTTTCTGTTCCGTCAGAAACCGCCTCCCCGAGTCCCACGGTTCCCACGCGTGCCGGGCTCCCCCCGCCCAGGTTCAAGCGCCGCTCCCCCTGCTGGAATCCCGTCGCGGCTTCTTGGCGTCCCCGTGGGTGCTTGCTTGCTGCGCCTGAGCATCGCTGGAAGTGGCGAGCGTTCTTATTCCCAAGGGCGGGACTGATGCCTCCGGCCCGACAGCCGCCCCTGGCCCCGCCGCGGGAAGGCGGGAGAGGCTCAGTCGGCCTGGTGGCTGGAGGGAGCGAAAGGCTTCTAGGCCTCATTAGGTTCCCAGCAGCCACCGCGGTGGAGAGGACGCCGTGATACGGGAGGACCGTGTTCCCACGGCTTTCCAGGTGCGCTCAAAGGCCTTCTGTGAGGTGGGGTGTGTGGGTGGGGGAACCAGGCTGAGCCCCAAAGCTGATACGGAAAAAATGTGGGGGGGTGGGGTGGTATTCTCTTTTCTTCAGAAACGAAAATAAAATACATGAACTCTAACTACCCGTGGAAGAGGCTGGCTAGTTCCTCCCCACACCGCTTCCCTCTCCTGCCAGGCACACGGTGACACTGTCCACGAGGCTCCCTTGCAGGAGATAAGGCCCCTCCCAGCTGTAGTCATGGGACGAGTCAGTCTGTCCCATAGAAGATGAGGACACACGATGTGTGTCGTCCTCTTCACTGGGAACCATCTTACCAGCCAGGGGACATTGGCGACGTCTGGAAACAGTTTTGGGTATCACAACTAAGGGGTGTGTGTGTCACTGCACCAAGTGTGTAGAGCCCAGGTGCTCTAGACCAGCAGTCCCCAACCTTTTTGGCACCAGAGACCAGTTTTGGGGAAGGCAATTTTTCCACGACTAGGATTGGGGTGGGGGTGGGGTTGCTGGTAGGGGATGGTTTTGGGATGAAACCGTTCTACCTCAGAGCATCGGGCATTAGTCAGAGTCTAAATATTGTCACACAGTCTACCTCCCTCACATACGCAGTACACAACAGGAAATAAGAATCCATCCTACGAGAATCGGATGCCGCCACTGATCTGGCAGGAGGCGAAGCTCAGGTGGACATGCTCACCTGCCACTCACCTCCTGCTGTGGGGCCTGGCTCCTAACAGGCCGCAATTGGTACCAGTCTGCAGTCTGGGGGTTGGGAACCCCTGCTCTAGACAACCTAGAGCACAGGACAGCCCCCACAGCAAAGAATTACCCGGTGCCCAAGTGTCACCGTGTCTCGGCTGAGAGCCTCTGCTCTAAACGGAAGGGGCGTGGGTCTCTGAATACCTACGTGGTTCTCTGCCAAGCTGCGTTTCACTGTGATCTAAGCAAGAAATATCTTATCAGCGAAGCCCCTGAGACCTGGGGGTAGTTTGTTAGAGGAGTCAGTGCGCTGTGATGAATACCCTGCTCCCTGACTGTAAATGTAGAATGCGGAACAGGGGTGTGTTTGTGCAATTCCATGGGAGCTCTCTGCAGGCCGCCAAGTCCGAGCCAATGACCCCTCCTCTGTGCTCAGCAGCACAGTGCAAACTCTTTCAGTCCTCACTGTGGCCCAGTGATGGTGTCATCTCTCATTATCAAGCCCACCTTGGAAAAGTCATGTGTGTCCGTAGGTGCCACCTGAAACGAACTGTGAGGCCTTTGATGGCAGGGACTGAGTCTCAGCCAAGTTCAGGTGCATTTAATGAGCTCTTTCAGGAGCCTGCTCATAAGCTTCAGTCCTCACCCTCCAGTTTCCAGCCCAGTGGGAGAGACAGAAACTTGAAGAGATGATGGAATACTAAATGACAAATGCTGTTACGAAGACATGAATAAGGTAGAATGATTTTACATTCTGTCCTGTGACATAATGGTTTTCTGTCCCCAGGGCTGATCCCTAGAGGCTGGGGTCCTTAACAACAGCCCATGGGAGTAGTGGAGAGAGCCAAGGAGTAGCGAGACCCGTGGGCAACACTGTTGAGTGACAGCAACACAAACGACCACTGTGCTTCTCTCCTTTCCATCCCACTGGCTTGCCCTGGTCCCAGGCTCTCTGCTTCTTGAATCTGGATGGCTGTGGTGGGTCTCCTGCCTGTATTCATGCAGTCAACAAATACTTGTGCAAATATACCACACAATGTACCGGACCTGGGGATGGAGCGTCAATGCCAGAGTCCTATTTTTCTAGTTGCATCTTCACATGGTTGTGGTCTGGTGGGGAATGGACTAGTGAATAGGCAATGACCGTAAAGCCAGGTGCAGGCTGCAGTGAGAACATAGTCATGAAACACCTCTTCTAGCTTTGGGGGCCAGAGGGCTTTCCCTGATGGAAGTGACATCTAAGCTAAGATTTGAAGGAGTGGAATTGGGGAGATAAGGCTGGCGACATGGGAAGTAAGGGGGAACAGAGAAAAGCATAGGTCTGTGGGCCCCGAGGGAGGAGCGAACACTATACTTCTGAGGAACATTGAGTTTGTTCACACACAGAAGACAAAGTAAGAAGTTCAAGAGCTGAATTTGAGAGGCAACCTGTGCCAGATCATACAGGGGCTAAGAACAGTGGAATGGCACTGAAAGCTTTAAACAGGGGAAGAAGACATGGTCCTATCTGAGCTCTGAGAGGATCAGTCACACTGACCTCTTGAGAATGGACTGGAGGAGGCAAATCTGGACTTGGTGTAGTCACTTAGATGGGAGATGATGGTGGCTGCACTGTGGTGCTGGAAGTGCCTTCCAGAGAAATGTAGACTACGGTCTCATCTCCATCATGCCCACCCATCATGCTGCTGCTGGAGAGAGATTTCTTAAACCTGAATCTGATCACATCACTCTCCTGCTCCACAGTCTTCAGTAGCTCTCATTGCCTACAGGATCACGTACAGACTCTGCGGTCAGAGTCCTTCATATACTGGTTCCTTTGAGAAATAGCATCATTTCTCATTATATCAAACCTAAACCTCTCTCCAGCATACCTAGAACTGCTCACCAACTCCAAGTCTCAGTTCAGATATCACCTTTTCCAGGAAATAAATCCCTTAGTTCCTACTCAGGCTGGGTGAGTGCCTTGTGTCCTGATTGGCTGTCTCCCAAACTAGGCCAGGAGATGCCTAAGGACAGGAGCTGAATGACTCATCGTGGCATGCCCAGAATGCCTGCTGCAGGGTGCCTGAGCAACACACAGTTCAGTAAATACATTTTGGAAGAAGGGCTAGATGGATGGACAGCTACACTGCCAAGCATCCAACTAGAATGAGTTATTTTCATCTCTCCTCTGGAAGACTTATCATTGTCAGTTACATGGAAGAGAGGACCTTAATGGAGAGCTGGCAGTCTGAATCACGTGTAACTAATGTGAAGCCTTCCTACCTCCCCTGAGCCTGTAGAGATTCTCCACTCTTTAGTGTTCCAAGGATCGTTGCGCTTCCCACTAACATGGCAGACATCATGTGCCCTCTTGTTCCCCTGTGCCTTTGTTGGCTTTCTTTTTCAGAATAACCAAGGAAATAGTCTATTCTTCATTTTCTCCACTTTGATGTTATGATAGAGCAGCAGAAAGAACACTGCAATAGAATCAGGAAAGCTGGTGGCCTCAGGTACTAGCTCACAATGTGACCTCAGGGAAGTCTCCCTACACCTCAGTCCCCATGAGTATAGTAAGAAAGAGGCGGGGGAGGAGGCCTCTTTACGTGCCTTCTGTTTCTATTATTTGATCCTAGACTAACAGCCTTTACTCCTCAGCCCTGGCCTCACCAGTGATTCTCGGTCCTGCACTTAGGAAATCAATTTGTGGGCTCACCCGTGAGGATGCCCACAGCACCGCCATATGCATGTGTAGGACTGTGAGAGGGAGAAAGGGAATGAGAACTGGGTGGTAAAGTGAGAGGACTGAGTTCACGTCCTGGCTCCATCATCTTGCAGCCTTGTGAAACGGGTGTGTGTCTCTCTGAACCTCAGTTTTCCCTTATAAATGGAAATTCCAATGTTTGCCCCATGGTGCTATTGCGAAGATCAAGTGAGATCCTGAACGTGAAAGCCCCTTGGAAACAGTAAAGGGCTATATTTCATTTTGCCTTAAAAATGTGTACACCTCCGAACTTTTGGTGTTTTGTGGTCCGACGTGTCCACGAGATGACATTTTTCTCCTCCTACCCCATGTGCCTCCCAAGGAGGGTAGGGGAAGCAGAGCAGGGACAGAACACTCACTGAGAACCTTGTTCCATGCCGGAACACCCGCACTGGGCTCACTCCCCTTGCTGCATATGTGGGAAGATGGACAAGACAGCGGGACTGTCGGGTGAGACCGTGTGACCAGTGTAGCCGATGAAATGGGGGCAGAATGGCATATGTCACTGCTGAGCTGATGCATTGAAGGACCATTGTGCCATCATGACCTTGGGTGCCACATGTAGAGAAGATGGCATCACAGGACAGAGGGAGTCTGGCTCCTTGAGCCTAAAGTGACTGTATAACTTGTCACTCAAAAAGGGACGCTTTTGAGAGGGATGGGGGGAGGGTGCTAGTTACAATGAAGCTGGGACAGCAGTTGTATGCCAGCATGGTCCCACCTGCTGGAAGGTACGGTCCTTCTACCTGAGTCACAGGACGGAGGGGAGCCTCATCCACCTTCACTGGAGTTGGAGTAGGTGATTCGTGTTATGCTTTGCCACAGAACTTTCGAGACTCGTCCATTGTGGCAGTTAAGGAATACTTATCCTGGTTAGTATATGTTCACATCACCAAATTCAATTTCCACAGATATTCTGTGAGGCAGGCATTCTTAGCCCCAGTCAACACAAAAGGAACATAACATTTGGGTAATGAACTTGCCCAGGATCACACAGCTGGTTTGAAACCAAGCTTGGATTGATTCCAAAGTTCATGCTCTTTCTCCTTTATGCTGCCATCCTCCTCTCAGCCCAGCTGAGACTTCCCAATCCCCAAAAGACCAAAGAGAAGAGGCCATGGTTTGAAAGTGCATGTCTATAGCTAACCCCTAAGAAGTCAGCCCTCTTGGCTTCTTTCTCTACCTGCAGGGTTCTGAAGGGAAATGCCCATATTTCACTTAAAAAAAAAAAAGATCAAAAGCCTTCCATTGGTCACTTTAGCTTATTTATTAGTTTGATTTTTTTTCTTGGATCATTTCCTTTCATTTCTGCCAGAAGCCCTCGCCTGCAATCCTCCCAAGTTATTAATAAAAGAAGTCAAACGGTAGCGAGGGCAGGAACATTCCTGGCTCCTGCTGACTTGCGTCATGTGCGCTGGAAGCAGATGTTTTCACCCAGATCATAGACACTTGCCAGGCCTCTCACATCTGTCCCGTTTGCAGATGAGGGCAAAAGAAATCAGAGGACAAAGTCTATTTCCAGCCCAGGTAAGAGATGAAGAGCCAGTGTTCATGCATTGCGCCCACTTAGTGTGGCCGGCTCTGGGCTGGTTGCTGAGATCTCCTGGTGAACAAACCAGACATAAACGTTCACCCAACTTTTCCTCCTATCGATTCACCTGCCTGAGAGGTTTCAGCAATTTCTCGGGTAGGGGTTGTCAATAATGGACACAGCCTCACTGTCCTTTTACAGCACAGGTTAAAATGGTTTCCTTGTATTTTTTGTGTGTTTTTTGTTTGTTTGTTTTTTGTGTATGTGTGTTTTGTTGTTGTTGTTTTGTTTTTTGAGACAAGGTCTCACTCTGTAGTCCAGGCTGGAGTGCAACGGTGTGATCACGGCTCACGGTAGCCTCTACCTCCTGAGCTAAGTGATCCTCCCACCTCAGCCTCCTGAGTAGCCCAGACCACCACAGGTGCACCCTACTATTTCTGGTTACATTTTTTATGTTTATTTTTTGTAGAGATGAGGTTTCAATATATTGCTCAGGCTGGTCTTTAACTCTTGGGGCTCAAGGGATCTACCTACCTCTGCCCCTCAAAATTCTGGGATTACAGGCATGCGCCACAGCACCTGATTTTTATCATTCTTAAGGACTTCTGAATTAAAAAGAAAACTCAATGGAGATTTAGATAGGTATCCAGGTCAAATATACTCCAGAGATCTATTGTAGCTAAGGTTCTGGTGCCCAGAAGGAGAAAACTAGACACACAGCTTCCTTTAATGCACGGTGTCATGGCAGTCCCCAGCCTCTGCCAGGCCAGTGCACACAGCGGATTCATTTTGCTTTTGCTTGTCTGGGTAGCCCGTTCTCCCCTCTAGTATAACCAACTTGAAGCATTCTCTCCCTGTCTAAGTGATTCAACCATTTAAAAGCCTTCCATTCTCCTATCCCAGGCAGGAGAATACCCTGCCGGAACCCAGCTGTGTGGAGAGGCCCACGGGATGGAGGCTGGGGTGGAGCGTGAGCTTCCCCTGAGCAGAGAGGACACAAGGAGTCTGCGAACTGAGAGCTGGTGGCACCCCACAGGGAGCCCACAGACGGGACGACCCAGGCTGGAGGATCAGGGCAGACGCCGGGAAACCCCACGGAGGAAAACCTGGGACTAAAAGCCACAGATCTTGTTTCTAGTGCCAGATTTGTCACTAACTGCCAATTTACCGTGTTCAAATCACCAATGCTGGCCCAACCTTCATTTCTTCATCTGGAAACTATATTGCCAGGAACGAAGTTAGCAATTCTGGGGACCTTGCTGTGACAATAAAGTAAGATACTAGAAGACAAATGGCCGTGCACATGGTAGGTCTGTGCAAACGCTGAGGGGACTTCATCATCATTTGCACGTTGTCATAAAGGTTTTGAGAACTGGTTGTGTTGGGACACACGCCTAGGTCTGAATCGCTTGCACTAGTGCCTGTACTGTGTGCGTGAGTCTGTGTGCACAGATTTCTCTGTTCCGGGAGAGTCAGAGCCATCAGGCGTTGGGAGGTTCAAATCCTTCATACCCCGACAGCGTTGTTGATTGCACCTCCATGGGGGCGCGCAGGCCAGGCGGCCGTCCCTGAGGTCTTGGTCCCTGAGGTCTTGGAAGCTGTGTGCTCAGATCTCCTACTGGGCATCTTCCTCCCTGTTCCTCCTCGTGGCAGACTTCTGGCCGGTGGCCACCATCCCCAACAGCTTGCTCATTTGCATGTGGCCCCAGTGGGTTCCTGTGCCCACACAATGAAGTGGCTGTGCCCATGCCTCTGCCCCCATTCTCGGCTGACGCCTGTACTCTCACTGTGTGGGCTCCATTCATTCCAAAGGCCACACAGTCACCAGCCACTGGGGCCCACCAGGATTTGGAGAGACCCAGGGCCCAGTCTCACCCTGGAGGCGGCTGAGGGCCTGTGTCTTGCATCATCAAACATTGCTCAGATTCTGTGGAGAGGAGAGAAGGCAAGGCTTCCTCGAAGCTGGTCTACTCCAGGTCCAGCCTAGCTTCTGAACTCTTGTATTCTGCTGGTACCACCCTGCACTGGCCAACCTCCTTCTGCCAGGTTTTGCTGTCTTTGGAGCCAGTGGACACAGTTGTGTGACAGGATTTGAGTCCCACATCTGCTGCTTACCCACCGTGTGACTTCAGCCGAATTGCACCAAGGTTCAGAACCTTCATTCCCCATTTGTAAAATGAGGATATTAATTTGTCTTTCGGGATCATTGTGAAAATGAAATGAAATGTGCAAAGTGTCACCATGCCTTGTTCCAAGTGGGTGTCGATAAAGGATTATGTCATTTCAATAAAGGTGCGACCTTGGCAAATCGTGTTTTCTCTTGGAGACTGCTGTCCACATGGGATGGAGAGTGAACCCCAATACTCAGGGCCATGGTAGGAACCAGCTGCAGGTAAAAGCACTTCCTACACCGGAAGTCCCATCTGGGCATTGTGTTATATCCTCTGGAATATCAAGCATTTACTAAAATGATTTCAAAGCTTTTGGCATTAACTATACTTGGGTGGATGTGCGGTGTGAGGACAGGGCGGCTGTGCCTGAAGCCAGAGACCACACCAGACATACATGGTGTAGACTTCTGGAATTCTACCAGTCCTGTCTGGAGGGTCCTCCCCTCACAGTGTAAACTCCGGGTTCATTGAACCCACGCAGCTCCTCTGGTGCATGTGTTTCTGATTCTGACGGCATGCACTGACGTCACTGGAGCAGTGTGCTGACTGGAAAGAGCAGGAATTTTGCTGTCAGAACAACTGGATAACGTGGGACAGCCTGACTCTGCTCTCCACCATGTCCATCCTCTCAGGATGCTCCTGGGCTTGCCCTGTAGGCTGCGATCCCTGTGGCTCATGCACAAGGAGGATCAGGCCGGGGCCCCAGGGTCCCCAGGCACCTGTCCCTCCCCTGCATTGCCTTCCTGTCCAGGAAGTGAGGTCGGAGGACCTGCTGGCTTGCAGAGCCCTTCAAAGATCTCTCAGTGCTGCTTCACTCGCCTCACTCCCGGCCAGTCCCGGGACAACCCTGGGAGCATGGAGGGCACTTGAGATGTCGGGGAAGAATGCTGGGTTCGAACTCCAAACACCCTGGATTTGCGGTCTGACTTTGCCCCTTGTAGGATCTTTGACTCTGGCCTTCGATTTCTCCTCTGTCACAGTGACCCAGTTGGGAACCAGGTTGCTGCCAGGACACTGCCAAGCTCTTAGCGCCGGCTGAGTGTTCCCTAGAAAGAAAAGGCTACGTGAATCCACTGGCTTATTTGTCTCTGCACTTCTGGTGCCCAGCAAAGCACTTCATGGTCATAGCTATGTTTGTGTTTAGATTTGCATCAGCCGAGCACCTGTTCCAGGGTCTGCTAGAGAAGACCTCAAGAATGAACCACCTGTTTCTAGGGTGCTCCAGACCAGTAGGAGCAAGAAGGTGACTGCTGCTCACACCTCTGACCATGAAACAAAACAGACCTAGACCCAGAGCCCTGCACTAAGAGAGGGTGGCACCAAGTGCTCTGTGGGGGGAGGTGGGAGGGACCACAGGGTCAGAGAGGGAGGAATGCACGGAGGAAGGACGTTTGGAACCTCTAAGATGCAAAGGAATTTGGAGCCAGAGGCAGGCAGTGGGTCCACTACAGCGCCTGCTCTCTGCGCCTGGGCACAGACCCCTCCTCTGTCTGGAGTCTGTCCTCTTCCTTCATCACCACCAGTCGTTGCTCATCCTCCAGGCTTTAGTCCAGGCACTCTTCTCCCTTGGAGGCTTCAGCTAGCCTTGGAGGCACCATCTTATCCCGGAAGTCCCTCTGCTGTAACATGACCCTGCATGATATACATATCCATCTCCTTTCTCCTCCTTCTTTTCAGAGATGAGTGTTTCTTTGTTTGTTTCTTTTTGTTTTTGTTTTTGTTTGAGACACTCACACTGTCCCCTGGGCTGGAGTGCAATGGCACTATCTCAGATCACTGCAACCTCCACCTCCCAGGTTCATGTGATTCTCCTGCCTCAGCTTCCAGAGTAGCTGGGATTACAGGCGCATACCACCACGCCTGGCTAATTTTTTGTATTTTTAGTTGAGATGGGTTTCACTATGTTGGCCAGACTGGTCTCAAACTCCTGACTTTGTGATCTGCTGCCTCAGCCTCCCAAAGTGCTGGGATTACAGGCATGAGCCACCACGCCCGGCCAGAGATGAGTGTTTTTAGGGCTGGTTGTCCAGAAAGGAAACTTAAAACCTCTCAAGGGGCTCCATCCAAGTAGGACATGGGGACTGGGTGATAAGAAGGCGAGGTGGGCATTTCAGTGCTAGGGCCAGGCTGTGGCCCACGGCATGCAGGCTGGTTGAGGTCATTGATTGATAGTGGGAGAAGAGGCTAGAAGGAAGTATTAGGGCCAGATGGTGAGGAGCTTCAAGTTCAAGCCTGGGAAGTTGGGATTTTTCCCAAAAGCATCTGAAGCAGCTTAGCTTCCTTTACACATATCCATCTACCATGACTAGCCAAGGCCAGTGGCACTTGGCTGAGATGTTTCAGGGATTCCTCTGGCCTTTCCTCCCTCCCTCTTTCCCTTCCTTCTTTCTTCTCTTTCTCCCTTCTGTCCTTCCTTTCCACCTTCCTCCATTTCTTTCTTACTTCCTTCCACCGATATTTATGGAATTGCTAAGTAAGGGCTATCCATTCACAGATTAATCAGATAAAAACTTTGTCCTCAAAAGCTCACAAAGTCATGGAGGAAATGGACGCAGAAACAAGTAAGGCAGTGTGCTAAATTCCACCATAGAAGTAGCCTCCGCGGCAACATGCTGGAAAGCTTGTAACCGAAGGCCGGCAAGTAATCCAGAAGACTTCACGGAGGAGGCGGCGTCTAAGTTGAGCCCTGGGGAGCAGCTGAGGTTTCTCAGGAGGCAGAGAGAAGCTGGGGAAAGGCCTTGCTGGCAGGAGAACGGAATGTGCAAATGGGGTGGGAGCGAAGGTGTTGTTGGTGGGCAGGCTGCCGAGGGGTAGAGAGGCTGCACGTGTTGGAAGGGCAGAGAGGCAATGCCTGAGGGTGCTGCGGGCCAGCCTGGAGACTGACAGCCTCTCCCATGGCCAACACGGCGCCTTGGAGCCTCATTAGGGCTTCAAGCAGAGGGGGCGATGTGATTTCTCCTGTATAAAAGATCCATCTGACCGCTGTGTTGGAAACAAAAACAAAATGGGAAACGGATCGAAGACCCCAACGACCTGGGGCGGAGCCGATGTCAGCCTATGCTAAGGGCAGTGTAGGGCAGGTGGAGAGAGGAAGACTGAAAATCGCCGAGAGAAACCGACAGGGTAAGATCACGGACTGGGGGAGGGGGAGGAGGGGCCCCGGAACACATTGGGGTTTCCAGCTTAAGTGACCGGGACGGCAGTGCTGGCTTGTGAGATCTAACCAGGAGGAGCAGTAAACCCCTTCCCGAGGGTCCCGACCCAATCCCACCCACCTCCTTGATGGAGACAGGGTCCACCCCTACTCCGGCCCCGTTTCACAGTTAGTGTCCTCTGGAGCCAAAATCAGCTGATTTTTCTGGCATGACCACATCTCTGAGCCTGGCCCATCTTTGGACAATTTGTTTATATTTACTTGCAGCCCTGAGAACCCCCACACTCCCTAGATGGCTGCCTTTCTGTGGGCAGGTGGTGGTGGTGTACACATGTTCCGGGCTGCTGTCCTGCATCCCCAGCAAGACTCTAATATTGCCCAGGGATTTGGGAATCAGATATGTTGAGACCTCAGAATCCCTCACCCTCTGCCTGGCCTGGAGCAATCAAGGAAGGCTTCCTGAAGAAGGTGCTGTTGAAGCTGATACCTGGGCAATGGCCGACACTTCACTCTGGTGGTTGAGGGAAAAAGAAACGAGGTGAAGGAAATCAGTTTAATCATGTGAAAACTGGGAATAATCATTGCTGCGGTCTCCACTGATGCATATTTGGTGATTCTCTTTCTAAGGGAGTCACCTACAGAATTGTGACTCTAGGAGAGCAAAGGCCAGAGAGCACCGTGGTGGCTGGGGCAGTCAAGGAAGGCTTCCTGGGGGAGAAAGGCCCGGCAGGGGAGAAGAAAGCTGCCCAGGCGTTGGCGAGCAGTGAGGAGCATATGCAGGCTCTGTGCTCACCCAGGGACGAAGTTCAGCCTCTCCCCATCGCTCGCTTTGTAGTCCCGGGTCTGTGGTTTCCTAATTTATTTGGCTTGAAATTTGTGTCAAACTTTTTTTTCCAGGTGTAATTGAAACCAAACCTCTAAATGCTTGTTCATTCCTGAGGGAAATTAAAGGTGATTTCAAGCAGGAAGATCACAGATTTTAGCAAAGGGGCCTGGCGGGCGGGGGCAGGGGTGGGAGCCCCACCTGATTAGATTAGCTGCTGCTGGTTATGCTTTCCGGAGAGGGGGTGCTGCCTGGGAGACGCCCGCCCTTGTTGGGGACGAGGAGGTCTACTGGCCCCAGGGCCTGCTGTGGACCTGGAGGTCTGCGAACGTCTCTTGCCCTGTGGACCCTTGCCCAGGGAGGCCCAGGGCGAGGAAAGGGCCAAGGTGGAGTCAGGGGGTGGACAGATCCCCCAGCTCAAACCCGCCCTTCTCGGAAAGCCTCTCTGTCCTGGAAGGGTAGCTAATGGGGAGACTCGGGGGAAAGGGCCCCGCCCCCCACACTCAGGAGCTGTGTGACCTCCAGCAAGCCACGCAGCCTCCCTAAAGCTTTCTGAGCCTCAGTGCCTGCATCTGTACAAACGGAATGGAAATGAGACCCTAGCGTGGCAGCCAGGATTGAATGAAATGAGATGGCACCTGGCAAGCCCTCCACGCCGCTGTCATCTGCAGACCTACAGGTATCTAAGGTGGAGTGTAAGCTGGCATCTTAGCAGTCGAAGGAAACAGCGTGGGCTCATAACAGGGACTTAACCAAGATACACACTTTCCTCAAGGAGTAAGGATGGGCTTCGTGAGTGCCTTAGAAACAAAAGCATTTTATCTCACTTTCCTCCTGCCCGGGAACAGTATTTGAAAAGGTTGCCGCGTAAGCTTTAATTCCTGCTCACCCAAAAATATTTTTAAAGGGTGCAACCTCTTCTGTGGGTCGAGTACTGTGCTAACCACACTGCATGCATTTAAGCACTGAATACAACAAAATATAGGAAGTAGGAATTATGCTCCCATTTTACAGGTGAGAACAGTAAGATGCAGAAAAGCTGTGTAAATCTGTCCCCGGGGCTGGGGCTGGGACCTGCCGAGCCGGGTAAGTCTGACCACAAAGGGCCCATTCTCCAGCTCTCCTTTTACACCCAGCTCAAAGCCTCTTCTCTGAAAGCCTGCCTGGTGTGAGGGAGGCTCTGGGCACTGAGTGGGTCTGTGAGGGCAGCAGTGCCATGCACACCCTAAAGAGATGCTCAAGCCCAGACTCCCCACGAGAAAGGTGCTTCCGACCCACGCCCCTTGACCTGCTCCTCTCCTGTCCCCTCCTGGATCTCAGCTTTCCTGGCCACCAGCTGCCCTGTCCCTCATTCCCCATCCTCTCTCCTGCCTCAGGGTTGCAACTGACTCCACTGACTCTACCCAGCAGGCTCCACTCGGGTGCCCACCCAGCAAGGCTGTCTCAGGTGGTCTTGGGTGGCACCTGTTTCCACCCAATCCCCAACACCCTCCTTCACAAGCACCACCCAAAAGACAGTCGGTTCCACACTCGGATCATCCCCCAGCCCTCGGATCCGGACCGGATGCTGATTTCTCGTATCTGAAGTGCCATCATATGGTTTAGGGATTTGTTCTGTGTCTCTAAGGCAGAGTCTGGAAGCTTCGGGGAGGTTCCAGCTTATCACCAAGAAGGCTTGTCAGGAGTCTGAGGGCTTGGACGAGAGATTGACTTCCTCAGAAGGAGGTGAGCCTCGTGCTCCTGGAAGCACGACCAGAAACTGGATGGTCCCTCAGCAGACAGCCAAGAGGATCTGGGATTCAACGAGGGGCACACAGGCTGCCCCCGAGGAAATGTTACATCATTAAAAACAGCTCTGTCCCACCTGGGATGGCATCAAAACGTTGTCCCGCACTTGCTCCTGGCCTGAAGCCCACGTTGGAATGTGCTTCCTAGGCTTTTCCTAGCAGTCACTACTTGCTTCTCCTGGAACTCCCTCTTGAACCCAAGCTCTTCTCTCTCCCTGGCTGTGGCCAGGCCAGGTGGACGTGTTCTGTAACCAAACACTCAGGCTGCTAATGTCCTCCAGATGTTCCCTGCTGGCTGCAGCCAGAACCTGGCTCCCAGTCAACAGGATGTGCCGCCCCTCAATCTCAGTGCTTCTCCTCTAAGGAAAAGCTTCATCTGTCAAGCAAATGAATATGAACTTACTCTGAAACTAAACTGAAGCTTCCTGCTTTTCCCCAAGGCGATGAGTGCCCAGGAGGGCACCTCCAGCGTGGCATAGGGACCTGAGTCAAGTGTCCCACCTCTGCGTTTTCTTCCTGGTGGCCTTGGCCAGGCTGCTAATCCCACTGAACTCCACTTCCTCTCCATCCAAAGGAAGGTTAAATGGTCTAACATACGGCTGCTCCCACTGTAGGTGTGTTTGAACCTCCTGGGGGTGGGGACGGGGGATTGTTAACATGCAGAGCCGGATTCAGCGGGCCTAGCGTGTGGCCTTTCTAACAAGCTACCAGGTGACACTCTTGCTGCTGGTCAGTGAGCACCGAGGCTGGGATGGACAGAGAGGCAGGAGAGGAGAGCACAGGAGCTCAGACTAAGGCTTTGGGTGATAGCACCTAGACTGGAATCCTACCGTGCCTACTTAGTGGCTTACCATGCCTCAGTTTCCCCATATGTGAAATGCAGATAATTAAGTGCTTCATCAGGTCATTGTCAAGATTAAATGAATTAACACAGATTAAGAGCTTGCAACAGTATCTGACATACAGGTTTTTTGGTTTGTTATTTCTTTGTTTGTTTTAACAGAAAAAGATATGTAAAAGGCTTAAACCTTTCTTACGTGCATAATCACTGTTCAATACGTGTTTGTGACATCTAAAAACAGGGTATGGGTGGAACCATTAAGAGTTTTGAACTGACTTAAATGATATGATTCCAGGAACACAAAGATTTTCATCTTTTTTTTCCCTTAATCTCAACAAATCACAGCCAGTTGGAGTTTGAAAGTCTTGGACATCGTCTGGTCCAGTCTCCCTAGTTCATGGCCAAGGGCACAGAAGATAAGTGGAAGAGATTCATTCAAGGGTACTTCAAGCTTTCAACAACAAACCGACTGCTTCTTTTTGGTGTTCAGGTCTTCCTACCGCCAGAATTTGCCCCAGTCTACCAAGTCCAGCCCCATTATTTTATTTGTGGAGAGGAGGAGGGGAGAGCTTGGTAACAACCATGGAAGACGTTGGTATAATTGATCCGGTAGATGGCTTGTAGCCATGTCCCCTGCCCCAACCAGCTGGGAGTTTCTTAAGACCTCCCATTCTGCCTGGACCACAGTTAACAGTCAGTTCTCATTATTCATGGGAGTTATGTTCTATAAAGCTGCCTGAATACCGAATTAGTGAACATGGAACTACAGCTCCTAGGAGAAATACGGGGCCAGGTTCCTGTGAGTTTCTCATCACAACACTGTTGTCAGCCAATCAGTACATGACTTTCTTTTATACATGTTTCTGTTTAAAGACACCTTATCAAGTATATGTTGTTATTTCACTAACATTCAACTCACTGGCCAGGCGCAGTGGCTCATGCCTATAATCCCAGCACTTTGGGAGCCCGAGGCAGGTGGATCACGATGTCAGGAGTTCGAGACCAGCCTGACCAACATGGTGAAACCCCATCTTTACTAAAAATACAAAAAAAAATTAGCTGGGCATGGTGGCACGTGCCTGTAATCCCAGCAACTCGGGAGGCTGAGGCAGGAGAATTGCTTGAACCCGGGAGGAGGTTTTGGTGAGCCAAGATCACGCCACTGCACTCCAGCCTGGGCAACAGAGTGAGACTCCATCTCAAAAAAAAAAAAAAAAAAAAAAAAAAACACATTCAGTTCACGACCAACAGCACAACTTGCAGCTGAACGAAGCTTAGCTAACTCACGGATTCTCTCTGAAAGACACGTCACGGCCTCCTTGTGCTTGTGAACGCTCAACAACACTTCAGCAGGGTGCTTAGGCACCATTTTTAACAATGAAGTCACAACGAGAAGCACGGACATGTGAAAAACATGGCACCAAATAGACCTCAGAAAGGACACTTGCTTACACACCAACAGCCAAAACAAGAAGGCAGAGCACTGGCACTGTGTACTCAGCCGAGGCTGGGAGCAAGCGCATCAGCTGATTCAAAAGTCTCACCACTCTGTGCAGGTTCTTGAATAACCTCATAGGCACCACAAGGATTGATTTGGGGATTACGAATACATTTTAGCCAGCCGGCGAATTTGCAAGTACAGAATCTATGGATAATGGGGACCGACAGTATTTGTGTAATGTTTCATGCTGCCTCTGGGCCAAGAGCTCTGGGAGAGTAGGGTCCCTGTCGATTGTCCTTTTCTCCTCCCTTCCCTGGGGTCTGGGACATGGGAGGAAGGGAAAGAAGAAGGGGAGATGGAGTGAGCTTTTAACTCTTTGGCAGATCAGCAACTTGCAGCCTGCTGGCGCTGCTAGAGGAAGCATGCTCTTTAATGAGCTTTAGGAGACTCTGGAGGGGGGAAACGTCAATGGCAACTTTCTCTCTGACCACAGGAGCCACTTATCTTCTCGGCAAAGTTTCTCTGCTGGCCTTTCCTCTTCCCTTTCCCAGACATTCCCACCTGGCATCTCAGGATTCCCAGGCCGCCCTCCCCACACCAGCATGGTGGTGTACAGGCAGGTGGTATGGCCAGGGGCAGGAGGGACCCCCAGGAAGCTGAGGGACAGTGGCCAAGGATGACATTCTGGGAGGCTCTCAGGCAAGAGGAAAGGAATTAATATTTCCTGAGCACCTGACACCATGTGTCCAGGCCTTTCTGAGTGTGCCGTTTTCTTTCTGACAATCCTGAGAGATAGGGGTTGTTATTATTATCATTATTAGCCACATTTTCTAGACAGGGACACTAGGTCTAGGATGGATGCCAGGTGAGGTGGTTGCCTGAACTCTCACACGTAGTAAGTGATAGGGCCACAGCCACACCCAGAGCTTCCGATGCCAGAGCCGTTGTCAACCTTAAATAATGAGATTCGGAAAATGTGATCAAGTACAGAGTGTATTCGAGCACATAGCTGGAGAAGAGCCACCCGGAATCACCCCAACTCCAAACGAACGGGGTCTGTGTTCCAAAGTGGAGAAGTTCAGTTTAACTTATGGGAACATTTTAGCAGGATGACAACCTTTTTCATACAAGGCCAGTACGTATGCCGCAGTGATTCGATTGGTTACAGACTGCTACATTCCAAGGACGATTACTTTATTACTCCAGGAGGCAGTGATCTGAGAAGGTCTTCTCTTTGGCACAGTTTGGTCTTAATTATTTTTATTTTATTATTTTTATTTTTTAATAGCTTTTGGGGTACAAGTGGGTTTTGGTTATATGGATGAATTGTACTACACTTGATCTTAGCCAAAAGGCTGAGAAGTGATGGATGAACTGTAAAGAAGTGAAGCCTGAGGTTTTAGTGCACTCATCGCCTGAGTAGTGTACATTGTGCCCATAGGTAGTTTTTAATCCCCAATTCCCCCTTTTACCCTCCCCAGTTCTGAGTCTCCAGAGTCCATTATACCACTCTGGATGCCATTGTGCACCCACAGCTTAGCTCCCACTTACAAGTGACAATGTGCCGTATTTGGTTTTTCATTCCTGAGTTACTTAACTTAGAATAATGCCCTCCAGCCGCATCCAAGTTGCTGCAAAAGGCATTATTTCATTCTTTTTTATAATTGCATAGTATTCCACAGGGTATATGTACCACATTTTCTTTATCATTTATTGGTTGATGGGCACTTTGGTTGGTTCCATATCTTTGTAAGTGTGACTCCTGCTGCAACAACCACACATGTGCAGGTGTCTTTTTGGTATTTTGACTTCTTTTCCTTTGGTTAGATACCCAGTAGTGGGATCGCTGGATCAAATGGTAGGTCTACTTTTAGTTCTTTAAGAAATGTCCGTACTGTTTTCCATAGAGGTTGTACTAATTTACATTCCCACCCGCAGTGTGTAAGTCTTCCCTTTTCCCCACATCCATGCCAACATCTATTGTTTTTGGAGTTTTCAATAACAGCCATTCTTTCAGATGTAAGGAGTATGTCATTGTGGTTTTAATTTGCATCTCCCTGGTGATTAGAGATGTGAACATTTTGTCATGTTCATTGGCTATTTGTATGTCTTCCTTAGAGAAATGTTTGTTCATGTCATTTGCCCACTTTTTCTCTTTATGAGATTGGTCTTTATTTACAGGAGAAAAAGAGGCAGACGTTGCAGCTGCATGCCCCATGACTCAGGCTGCACGGCCACGTTCCTCTCAAGGCTCGGAATCATGTCAAGTTCCAACAGCTTTCAGTTTGAATTCTTGTAAGTTTGAATTCTTCAGTTTCACACAGTGCTCTCTCCATCCCTTCACGTGTCTCTACGTTGAAAGTGACCCAGACCAAGTCCAGCCGATTGAGCTCCATGTGCTGGCACCTTAGCCCCCAGCACCGGGGAATGAACTGCTGGCCCGGCCACTGTGGTCAGAAGGCTGTGCCTACCTTGCCTTTCTGTGCTTGCCTCATTCCTCTTTCTGGAGAATGTGAAGGGAGGTGAATAATGCATTTACAGCTATGGGGTGGTCTTAAAACAAAAGGGAAAGAAGTTAGAGTGGGTGGAAGTAAGGCCCTAGAACCCTCCAGCACCCTGCTTGCCGTGCTGAGGATAGTGGAGTCCAGTGGGCTCTCCACAGTGGCTCAGCCCTAGCATCTGAGATGCCCCCAGACTCAGGGGCTCTGGAGGGACCTGTGCAGTAGGGCAGGCCCTCCGCAGCCATGCGGCCACACAGGAGGTCACAGATAGTCTGGGTACCGTCCCTCCCTGCTTTCCTATTTCTCTTTCTCTATTCTAGTCTCAAACCTCCCTGCACTCTCCTAAGATCGCTGCATCCAGATTGGGTTCCCAAAAGATAGCCCCGAGCTCAGAACAGAGCACAGGCCTTGAACAGAAGCATTTTCAGGGTAAGAGCTGAGCCTGTGGGGGGAGGCGGCACTGAGCCAGGGCGGAGGGCAGCTCAGTGCAGGAGGAAGCTGTGCTCCCCCAGAAGGGTCCCCTGGGGAACAGGCACGTCCGGGTGACACTCACTGAGAGGGTGTCCGCAGCTCTGCTCTGGATGGGGAGATCCAGAGAGACAGCAAGAGTCTCCTCACTCATTGCCTGGCACAGACCCAAGCTTCGAGCCTCCCTGCTTCACTGCTCCCCCAGGGGAGGGGGCAAACCAGGAAATGTTAAAGGTAAGAGGGGCCTCAGCTTGGGCCCGTGTCCTTCTTGCGGCCTGGGCACCAAGTACAGCATCCGGGAGCCCTCACGCTTAAGCCGGGAATTTTCCACCCAGCCCTACTGATTGTGAGTGCCTTTGCCTCACCTAGAGGAGCCTGACTTCCTCAGCTCCAACCGGAGCCCCTCCATCCAATTCCTATTTAGCCCTCACTTCCCAGTGCTCCCTGCTGCTCTTGTCTGGAACTAGAAGCAATACTTAAGACAGAACCAAGATTCTGATTGGCCCTGGACCACATGATAAGGAACAGGGACAACTGACCAGAGCGGGATGGAGGTCCTTGTCTTTGGTTATACGGCCCTTCATTGAACGTACCGTCTGGGCCAGGTCCCGTACTAGGCACCAGGCAGAGAGGAAAATAGGATATATTCCTGACCTCACAGTGTTCCTGATGTGTAAGTATGATGGAAACAGGTCATTTGGTCAGACCAGGAGAAGGGTCAGCAAATTTGTTTCGTAAAGGAAGACACAGTAAGTGCCCTAGGTAAGGTCTCAGAAACAACTATTCAGTTCTGCCTTGCAGCATGAAAACACCCTTAGATAAGGAGTAAACAAATGAGCATGGCTGTGTCCCAATAAAACTTTATTTATAAAAGCAAGCAATGGGCCAGGTTTTGCTTACAGGCTGGGACCCCTGATCTAGGATATAAGTTATATAATAAGTAACTTGGAAACACAAAGAAAGGGGGATTGATTACCACTGGGATGGGAAGGGGGATGAGGTAAAAAGTTTTGGGGGAGAAGCAAATCACCACCCTTCTTTTGGCCTCTGAAACACAAATGTTCACACATGGGTCACCGGCTTGAGAACCCAGGGGTTGGGAAGAGTGTGGGAGCGCCTTGGAAACGCACATCAGACTCAAACTCCTACCGCACGCGCACCGCCCATTAAACACTTCCTATTCATTATTCGGCACGAATCATTTGGTTGTTGGACGTCAAGCACTACACTATGCTCTTTACATAAATTGCTCTACTTTACCTTCAAATAATCCATTTAGATAGGTAATTATGATCCCCATTTTACAGATGAAGGGACTGACAGGAAACATTGATTTAGTAAACGCCTACTATATACCAACTTCAACAAGCTCCACCACTCTGGGCAGGGAGGTGGTGCTGTTCTGGGTAAAGCCTCCTTTCTCAGCCATACAGATCTGCATTCTTATCTTGGTTCCTCATTTATTGCTTGGGTTGGACCAGGTTTAAGCTCTCTGAGGCTGCATATCCTCATTTGGAAACTGAGAATCCGAGGCCCGTCTTGCAGAATTTCCTCGCGAAGAGGAGACCCGGTGTTGATGCATGGAAAGGGCCTGGCACGGTGCCTGGCATGCAGTCAGTGCTCACTGCACCCACTGCTAGTAGGCGAATACTAATAGAGAGAGGCACTGCATCTCGGATCACGAGCTCATCTGCAGGAACGATGCAAACCTCTTGAGCTTCCTTCCTATAAGAGATCTTTGGCTGACCTTGGGACCAGGGCAGAAGGCCTCTCTTCCATGTGGTTACAATTGGCCCTTTGAGGGGCCATCACCCGAGGGGACAGAGCCGCTTCCCCCCTCTCCACACCAAGTGGTCTGATTAGAGCCAACCACCAGAGTGAGGCATCCGGGGGCAGAGGCCGGGCAGTGATGGATAACCCCTCCAAGGACGCATACACAGGGCTATTTTCGGGCCTCCTTGGGGCATGGGGGCCACTGACCCGGAAACAAATTAAAGGCACATCTGTTGGGAGGCCATTTCCAGCCGTGGCTCCAAGCAGCCGCCCACATTCCTGGAACAAGGGGGCTGTGTGTGAGGGGGTGAGCCGGGCTCACACTGTCCATGCCGAGACTCCAGGGCTGCAGCCTCTAGCCAGGAAGGAGCAGCCATGGGGGATGAGGGGCCTGAAACAAAAGGAAGGGCCATTCCGGGGCCAAGCCTGTTTCTGTCAAAGAGGGAGTTGTTTTTCAAGGTCTGGAGTGACTGGGGATGTTGGATGCTAGGGATTTCCTTACACTCAGCAATCCGGATCAGCCCTCTCCGCTTGAAAGACCCCGAGCATGAGCTCTCTCCTCCGACTCCCTATTAACAATCAAAACCCTTCTCATAGTCACGTTGGACCATCTTAGCACACATATTACAAGAGCCAGGATTCATTTCACTCTAAACTAAGCGATAGGCCACCTTGGCATTTAGAATTTGCTTATGGATAATAAGATAATATATTGTCTCTGAGGCCTCCATCTACTGGGTAGATGGCGAATGCACGTGCTCAGGAAGTGTTCTCAGAATGGATGAATGAATGGAATATGGATAGATGAATGGACAGATGGATGGAGGATAAATGGATCAAGCATGGATGGATGGATGGATGGAAGATGGAGGATTAATGAATGGACAGATGGATAGAGGATAAATAGATGGATGTATAAATGATGAATAAAGAATGAAGGCAGGATGGAAGATGGATGGATGGATGACGGAGGATGAATAGATAAATGGATAGATAGATGAATAAAAGGAGGGATGAATGTATGGATGGATGGAGATTGGATTGAATGAATAGTCTGTGCAGGCACAGAGAATAAAAAGAAGATGAAAAGGTGTTTAAGGCATGGCCCCTTAGAATCTTAGCATCATCTCCATGTGGAAGGAGAGCTGAAATGAGCTTCCTTATGGCCCCTGCTTTTTCTGTGGACTTTGCATCACTGACCTTTCCCCTCTCCTCCCACCCAAGAGAAATGAAATGGCAGGCAGTCAGATAAAGAGGGAAAATACATTCTGGGACCTTGCATCAGACCACTGCCTTTGGGAGAAACAGAACAGCTGGCAAGACTTTCTCCAAAAAAGAATGTATTAAAAATGTCTGACTTTGTTGACTGCCTGTCAAATTTGGAAACCTAGAGAGTGTGAATGTCTCCACTGACAATGTTCACTGATCCATTCATTGACAAATAGATTCTCTAAGCACTTACTTTGGGCCAGGCTTTCTGCAAGGGGCTGTGGAGATTCAGACATAAATCCTCTAAGTCCCTGCCCTCCAGGGGCTCACAGTCTGGTGGAAGAGGCACATAAACCCATAGGTAGGTAGTATAATGGTGGCAAAATCATGCAGTGGTGAAGGCGGGAGGTTTGAAGCCAGCCTGGATTCAGTTCCTGGCTCCACCACCGACTAGCTGTATTGTCTTGGGAAAGTCGCTTACCCTCTCTGTGTCCCAGTTTTAGCATCTGTAAAATGGGGATAACAGTAAATTAAAGAGTTATTATTGACCCGGTGTGGTGGCTCACTTTGGGAGTGGGATTACATTTTGGGAAGCTGAAGTGGGCAGATTACTTGAGGTGAGGAGTTCGAGACCAGCCTGGCCAACGTGGTGAAACCCCATCTCTACTAAAAATACAAAAATTAGCTGGGCGTGGTGGCAGGCACCTGTAATCCCAGCTATTTGGAAGGCTAAGGCATGGCAATCTCTTGAACCGAGGAGGCGGAGGTTGCAGTTAGCTGAAATCACACTACCACACTCCAGCCTGGATGATAGTCTTATTCTGAGACGCAGTCTCAAAATAATAATAATAATAATAATAAAAGAGTCATTTATTAAAATACTTAGAACAGTGTCAGACCCACAGGAAGTCCTGTATGAAGATTGGTCAAATAAAGTAGTCACAGCACAGTAGGGAGGAAGAGGGGCGCCCTGGTGCTGCCCAACCTGAACAGAATGATCATTAGGAGCTTCAGGACTGACGCCTGGTGGAGGAGGTGGCAGCTCAGTGGGACCTCAGCTAGTCAACTGTTCCTTAAGTTGACAGGTACTTACCATATTTCAGACGCCGCGTTAGACCCATGGTGTATCTGGTCTTCAGTCGCTCTCCAGTTGGCAGATGTAATTGCTATGTGCACTTCATACATGAGGAGACTGATCGTCAAGGCTGAGTAACTTGCTCAAAGACACAGCTCACCAGTGGCAGAGCTGGGCTGCAAACCAGGATGGCCTGACTGTGGTCAATTTTTTGGCTTTGCTAGTTACTTGAATGCATGTGATCTGAAGCAAGTTACTTAACCTGTCTGGTCCTAGCTGCTCTTTGGGAACAATGATGGTGACCACCTTCGGGTGGGACTTCAGTGAGTTAATAGGTGCAATGCACCGAGAACGGCGCCAGGCACTTGGTGAGGGCCCCGTGAGAGTCAGCCCCCGTCCCTGAAACTCCCACAGCCGCTCCCACCCACCTCGCTCTATGACCTCAGAGCACTGCGGCCTCCAGGCAGGTGACCCCTTCCACGGGATGGCTCCTGTTCTTGGGAACCAGTGTTCCTTTCTCTGAGGTTGTAGTACGTGTGTTTTGGGGACAGAAGTCTGTACTCTGAGGGTGCCATGTGGTTTGAGTTTGCAAGCATATTTCCTCTAAGTCTAATGAGCCTCCGAAAGTGAAGCAGAAGACAGAAAAGCTGAAGCAATGCCTCTTTATCGGAAGAAATGACATCAAGCCTCATGCCCCCAAACCTGTTTCCCACCAGCTCCCTCATCCTCTCCCAAGTAGGGGTGTACTTACTTCCTGGCGGGGTGGACATTCCAACGCAGGTCCCTAAACATCAGAGGAGATGGGGCCTGGCTGGCAGGCGTCCCCTGCCCCCTGCACCTCTGGCTCCTTTTTCATTTGCAGGGAACAGGACATAGCCCAGAGCTCTGGGTCAAACCCTGGCCCGGCCCCTTCCCCGCTGGTCCCTCAGGTGGAGCCATCCTCAGCCTCTGCTCTGCTCACAGCTTCCCTCTGCTATGAAGGACGCCCTTCCCAGCCTCTCTCTTGGGAACATCCTGCTCCTTTTCCCAGATATACAGGGATATGCCAGTCCTCACCCCGGCACCTCCTCTCACTGAGTTCACATGGTCCACACTGGATCGTAAGTTTCTCCGCGTAGGGGCTTCTCCATCCATTTGTGAGCTCCGGCAGGGTATGGTCCCCGCTGCCTTCAGCACACGGGATGCTTTGGTAAATGCATTGGATGAAATGGAAAAAACTCAGCCTCAGGTTCTCTCCAGCCTGCAGCCTTCCTCCCTGAAGCTTCCCGTAAAGACAAGTGTGCAAACGGCCCTCGGGTGTCCTGAGAAGCCCAGGCCATCATCCTGACCCACAGAGAAAGGCCCCAGAGCCAGCTCCCACCCTGTGCCCCTGAGCACACACCTCCGCTCTTCTCCGGCACCTCCCAGCTGGAGAGGTAGAATCAGGTGGGGGGATTTTTAGCACCTGTGCCCACTGCAGGTAGAAGTGGCCAGGAAAGGCCAGGCAGGGGTGCACACTGAAGCAGCTGCTGAAGGAACAGCCCAGAAGGAGGGGCGGGGCGCCTCGAGCCTGGAAGCCCTGTTTACAGGGTCTCTGAAGCTCCCTCCCCTCACCCCTCTCCCCATGCCAGGGCAAGGAATGCCACATCCAGAGCCTCTGATGGTCGTGTCATTGCCCTACAGTGATGAGGCACAGACACATTATCCTGTCTGGGTGCATTGCTCCGGCCCGGGGATCTCAGGAAGCTAAGATTGCCCCCGTCACCCTCGACAGCTTCATGCAAGTCACTTCCCACTGTGCGAGGCTATCCCACTTTCTTCTGAGAATGGAAGAGATGAGCATAGGCCTTGGAGGCGCCTGCAGATGAGCTTAAATCTGTTGATGCCACGACTAAGCTAATCCCCATAACAGTGCAGGGTGGCCTAAGGCTTAACAAACAAGACAGCGGTCACCAGCCGTCCCCTCCCAGCCGCCCAGCCCAGTATGGTTTCTACAGCCCTTTCACTCCCGGTGTCTCAGACTCTCCAGAGCGCCTGGGAGCCTGGTTGGGCAGGTCACTTGAAGAATGATCTTGGAGGTATCTTCCAAGACCACCCATGCCATGGAGTGGAGCTGAAACGGCTGCTCCACTGTGGGACATGCCAGTCTGTATGACCAGTGTGCAGAGGAGTGACTGCAAGCGAGGCTGGGGGGGTGAATGGTCCCTTAGCTGCCCAGCTGAAGAGGATGGCTCGCCTGCTGGTGCTATAGGTGCCAAGGAGCTCTGCAGAGGAGTGATGAGGGCAAACTGTGCCGGGAAAGCCACGCTGGGAGCCAGAACAGGGCTGCATTGGCGGGAGCGCTCTGATGAGCTGTGGCACGTGGTGGGAGGTGATGGCTCTGACTCTACAGGGGTTCCCGCACTCACATGGGGAGTGCTGGCAGGCAGGCACCAGAAACTGTCAGGAGACAGGTGTCAGGAAGAGCTGGGGACACCAGGAAGCGCTTCCTGCAGGAAGTGTCACGGGGCTGAAGTAGCAGTAGGTTTGGACAGGCGAAGAGAGGGCACTGTTGTAATGAGGAGGTTGGGGTACCTTCGACCTGGGAAAGAAGGTCTATGTGTCGCAGGGTCACAGGCAGCCCCGTGGGTCAGTACAGAGACTCTCCCACTACGGGAGGATGCAATGTCATGGAGTGTGCTGGCGGCCAGCTGCCTGTCTCAAGGAGAAAGAGCCATAGCTTGCTCTGACACATATCACTGTCCCTGCAAGGTGCCATCCCACACACATCCCGGAATCTGTGCTGAGGACAGGGCCTGGGAAGGAAAGAAGTCTTCCTACAACTAAGACTGAAAAGGACTTTGAGGTCGTAGTCTCCAGTCCCCTGCCTGGCTCTGACATGTCCTGTGTCATATCTACATGGAGTCCTTCACCAGCTCACGTGTACCCAGCTTCAGGCGCGGAGGCCTCACTTCTCAGAGCAAGCTTTGCCAGCTTTTGCATTTAAGTTCACTTATAAATACTGAGTCATAAACAACACCTATCCATCTTTTGGGAGGAAATAGGACCACCATGATCTTCAGGGCAGAGGAGATTCTTCCTCTGCATTAGTTGCAAAGTTGGCCCTTACCATGGCATGACTGTTTGGAGGTTGAAAAGGGCCCAATGGGAGCTGAGCCCTCATGGCCTGGGAGTGAGGAGACTTGGGGTCTCGTCCCAGCTGCTCTACCGCTTGTGCCTGGCACTGCATCTTCCCAGACATCAGTTTCCTGATCTGAAAAAAGGAAATGAAGTTACTTTATATCCATTTAATAGGGCTGTTTGGATGAACAACTAAATTGGCTGTGAAAGTATGCAGATGCTTTAAATGCAAGGTGTTATCACTGCTAATTCTTCTTAGTAGTGGGACAGTGGGGATGATGATAACGTCCACTAGCACTCACTCTCTAATGAGTTTCAGTACCTTAAAGCTCAAAGCCAAGGTGAACATTCCACCTGCAGCCACAGGGCACAGATCATAGATCAGCCCTTGAGAGATTTTTTTTCCCACAAACTACCCTCCAAAGGAATAGACCATGCTTAGAGCAGTGAGCTCCCTGTCACTGATGGTATCCAAGCAGCCTCTGGGTAGCCTGTTGCCTCTGATGACATAGAGGGGTTCCTGTCCCAGGGAAGGGAGTTTTGGAGTCTGAACCAGAGATTTCTCAGAATGTTCTGGCTCAGAGGGGGTGACTCAGACCATTGCTCCATCACTTCAGTTCCTGCTTCCCACTCCCCCTTGGCAGCAGTGGGCATGCCATTGTAAAATCCAATCTGCGGCTTCTACAGGCTCCCTGCCCCCATCACACCCCACTCCACATGCTGTGCCATGCATTCCTCTGTCAGGAGCTTGAGATAGGTCTCCAGGCCAGCTGGAGCACCAGGGTGGTCAGGGACCCCCCTCAGGGGTGGGAGAGGGAGGATGGAAAAGAAGACTCCAGCGACCTTCCTCTGCGGTTATCTCCTCTCATCTGTAAACAGCGCCTGGCCCTCCCCGGGGCAGCCGCAGCCTCACACTCCGGGTGACAGCGTGTTTGGACATTCGGAGACCCTCACCCGCCCGCCTTTGTTCTCCAGGCTTAATGAAGGGACTGCTAAAATCCCAGTTGCCAGATAAGATGACAGGGCGGTCTTTTAGGTTTATGGATGGTACACACGAGGTGACGGGATGCATTCCTACGTGCAGAGGGGCCTGAGCCCCCGCCTGTGACCGAAGGGGTACTCATCTCAACTGGTACAAGTCTGGTCCTTCAGCTTCCAAAACAAACATCGCTCACTCATGCAGAAAGATTAGAGGAAGACACCAGGAGACAGGTATTTGGGGAGCAAAGGACACTGCCTGCGAAACCAAAGCCCAGACACACCCAGGAGGCTACCCTCCGCTCGCCTTCAGCCTGACTCACTTCCTATTTCTTTCCCATTCATGATAAGAATTGCATCTCGCTAGGCGTGTTTTAGTTTACAAAGTGCTTTGACTCGATTTCACGGGTTGTCATTCCTTCTTGAGGGTGAGGATGTGACGGAGGGACCGGATGACATGTGCTCTGTCACCTAGCTCTCTGGACTTGGGCTGGCGCGCTAGGCTCTCTGAGCCTCTGTTTCCCCTGCTGGTCGTGGAGACTCTCGCTGGGCTGTGGTGGGGCTGTCATGGGACAGCACATTAGGAAACGCCTGCAACCTTTCAGACTGGGGCGGCTTGGGAACGTAGCTTCCTCCTCTGCTTGGCTCACCTTGTCCAGAATGGAACTGGTACATGCTACAGTTTTAGCTGGCTGAGTAAATGTTCATGGATGGATTTGTGGGTTTCTCGGGCTCTGCCGGAGCAGTCGTGGCTGTAGAGTAGTTACAGGTGGGAGGGGCTCTTGTGTGGACTCTAAGGGGTCTGGCCCCAGGGTGCCTCCTGGGCATTTCTGGCCTTGGATGGAAGGCCTGTTCAGAGGCCCCTCCCTGGCTCCTGGACCTGGGCCATCCCTGAGCCACTCAGCAACTCTGGATCAAGGAAGTTGCCTTTGCCAGCCACTGGGACCTGCAGCCATCTTTGCCTTCCACATCCCACCTGGGGCTGCCTGGTGGACCCACACTTGTATCTTCTCAAGAAGCACACCCCCCCACACACACACACACATGCACATGCACACACGTACATGCACACTCCCAAGTGTCTTGCCAGGGCTGGTCTAGAGACCAAGCCCTGGTTCCTGGGACCTGTCGGGTCTCCAGGAGGAACTTGGCCATGACTGCAGCCATCACCCCTGCTCTTCTCACTCACTTACGGTTCTCCCCTAGCCCTTTCCCTCCCTCAGAAACCAAAGGCACAGGAGGACCCTAAGGTCTTCCAGCCTGGGGCAGAGTGACACCATTTCTTTTTCATTTTCTTCAACCTCGAGCAGCCTCCTTCCAGCACTTGCTCCCGTCTCCTGCTGGCTTCTCAATCTTAGGAACTCGTTTGCCTAAACCTAGCCGAAGCCTGTGGCTGGGTCCACGGCAGACGGGGCGCTGGGGAGTCGGGTTTTGGCCACGTTGCTGATGAGCCTTGATTTGCCCACAGCTGTGCTTCCCCAGCCCCACCCAGGAGCTCAGCGGGCCCACGGGGTCTGCCCCTGCTGGGGAAGCTGCCCACTCAGAGCTCCAAGGGGCAAAGCCAACAGAGGGCCCGGGGCAGAGTCTGGGGACGGGGGTCAGCCTGATGCATGATGTAACAGAAAACAGACTGCGACAGAGAACATAAACACGGGGCCTGGGAGAGAGACTTCTTTCTGGCAACTGCCTGGTTGGTGGAGAGACGCTTCTTCTCCCGCTTTCTTCCCCTCGCTGACGTACCCACATGGGGCACAATGCCCACTTCGGGAAGCCCCTGCAGACATATTTGCCTCACACATTCCCTCCACTCTCACCGTCTCTCGCTGCAAGAGCTGGCCTTGCTTCTGCCTTCAGCAGGGCTTCCCTAAGTCCATCTGCACCCCACGATGATTCCAAGGCATGTGGAGGCTATACCAGCCCTTCTCCATAGCCCTCTATGGCTCCACGTTGCCCCCGGGCAAACACTGACCACTGAGACTGGGAACACAAAGCCTTCCTCAGCTCCCGGGTCTCTTCCTTCTCCTCAGGCTCCGCTTCTTGGGCAAAGTGGGCATCACTGCTTTCTTGCCACTGGGCATCCTATTCTCAATGAAATGGCTAACCCCCAGTTCTTCCTCATCTATAAATCTTCCTTATTTTTCAAATTCTAACTGAAAATTCACCATGGCTCTTAACCCTCTTTGTATACATGATGATTCTTTCCCCAGAGCACGGTCCCTGCGCCTTCGTTGTGCAGCTGGCTTTTGTAGGTTTGTCTTCCAGTGTTACTGTGAACTGCTTGGGCAAAAGAACTGTGACCACTTCATTGTTTTGCACCCATCCCTGCCCTGGAAGAGGGCAGATCTAGAGGGTGAGGCAGACATTTAAGCAGATGCATGGTGGTTCACGCCTGTAATCCCAGCATTGTGGGAGGCCGAGGCGGGCAGATCACTTGCAGTCAGGAGTTCAAGACCAGCCTAGCCAACATGGCAAAACCTCATCTTTGCCAAAAATACAAAAATTAGCTGGGCGTGGTGGCATGCACCTGTAGTCCCAGCTACTCGGGAGGCTGAGTCAGGAGAGTCACCTGAACCCGGCAGGCAGAGATTGCAGTGAGCCAAGACAGTCCCACTGCACTGCAGCCTGGGCAACAGAGTAAGACTCTGTCTCAAAACTACTAACAACGAAATAAGCAGATGCATGTCGCAAAGCTTTCAAGATGCCACAGCACAAATACCTAAGGTGCATTTGTGTTTGTTTAATTTTGTTTTGAGACAGGGTGTCTCTGTCGTCCAGGCTGGAGAACAGTGGTACAATCATGGCTAAGTGCAACCTCGAATTCCTGGGCTCAAGTGGTCCTCCCGAGTGGTTAGGACTACAGGCATGTGCCACCACCCCTGGCTCATTTTTTACTTATTTGTAGAGACCGGGTCTCACCATGTTGCCCAGGCTGGTCTTGAACTCCTGGTCTCAAGCGAACCTCCCACCTCAGCTTCCTAGAGTGCTGGGATTACATGTGTGGGCCACCATGCCCAGCCCCAATGGTGCATTTGTTTAAAACTCTAAGCCACAGGAGTCATGTAGACCAAAGCTAAGAGGGGAAACAGCTAGTGTAGACAAAGAACCACAGCGGTGAGGTGAGTACTGCTGGGAGGCTCCTGGGGGAGAAGACAAGCCTTGTGTGCCATGCTTTCAATAGGCATTGCCCTGTACGTGATGAAACTCTTTAAAAGACTTTTTCATTATAAACCATAATTAGTGAACTATCTCAGTGAGTATCATAACCTCTCACTTACCAGAGTTTAGATGTCTACTAATCAAAGATATCCAAAATAATACCAAATCCAGGTGGGGCGAGGTGGCTCACACCTGTAATCCCAGCAGTTTGGGAGGCCGAGGCGGGGGAATCACTTGAGGACAGGAGATTGAGACCAGCTTGGCCAATGTGGCGAAACCAAGTCTCTACTAAAAATACAAAAATTATCCAGGCGTGGTGGTGCTCACCTGTAATTCCAGCTACTCGGGGGGCTGAGGCGGGAGAATCACTTAAGCCTGGGAGGCGGAGGTGACAGTGAGCCAATATCATGCCACTGCACTCCAGCCTGGGCGA